>UCOL01002168.1:0-28020 GCA_900474335.1 Ormyrus nitidulus
ATGGAACTATTTATTTTATTTCTTCGCTGAAAAGTCCTTTGTATTCTAAGAAATAAATTTAATTCAAAATCCCATTTCTCTTTTTAAAAATACACCTTTAATAAACCCCGATAGAAGTAACGAAGAAATAAAGCTCAATCGTCCCAAAAAAAAAAAATTTACAATGAATAAGCAGGTAAACAAGCTCTCGGCATGAAGGCTCGAAAAAGCAACAAAAAAAAAAAAAAAAGAGCAAAAAAGCCCTCCACCGAAAAGGAAAGCTCCGTACGGAAGGAGTCGGAGGGCGAGAGGCGGGAGCGATCCCCCGAAGGCTTTTCTCCGTGCAGCTACGGGAAAATAGAGAAAGCGAGATAGATAGGAAGCGAGCGAGGCTCTTTCAGCCGGTTGGCCGGGGTGAGATAGCGCCGGAATTATCGGAGGTCTAATTAAACTCGAGTATGAGAAATAAAATGAGTGAAAGAGGAGGGGGCGGGGGGAGGGGGGGGGACTATCGTTTGCGCGATAGAACCACTGTTCGCTCTTTACTTTCTGTCGCCCCTCCTTTTCGTCTTTTTACGGACCATTTGATTCGTGTTCATTTTTTTCACTTGCTACTCGGGGCAAGCTTTTCTTTCGCTGGGCGGTATGAAAAAAGTGAAGCACCGGACAGCTGTTGGTTGTTTAAGCAGCCTTATCATAACCATTTTTTTTTTCAGGGATTTTAAAGAGTGCTGCGAAAAGTTTGCTAGTATTTTTCAAAAGTTGTAATAATTTGAAACATTTGTTAAATGCTTTAATGCGTTATGAAATGTTAAACCTTTTAGGTGTCTCGGATTTTCAAAGATTTTTTGTTAACCCTGAGGGAGTCTTATTTCTCTTGCAAATACATATTTTTTGAAGGTATATCATGTATCTAAAGGAATAATACACAAATAATTTGTTAATTATCTGCTGAAACCGACGCAAAATTCATCGTCCAACCACCCGTCAATAGTTTTAATCGACGTAATTGAATACCCATCGTTCCAGCCCATATATCTCCTTGTAAATCTCGCTGTTTATCCGTCCCAGCAGCAGCGGTCAAGAGCGTTACCTCAGATTGCTTTGAGATAGCAGAGCTTGCGGCTTCGTCCTCGGGCAGCGCACACAGAGGAGAGAGACGCGGCGGCGGCAACGGCGGCACTGCAGATATTGTAACGCCGCCGCTATCCGGCGCCGTGAATTTCGAGAGGTCCAATGGGCGAGGAGCCGGGTATCTCTCCTCCAGACCGTCGGCTGGCTGTTATTTAACTTAAATGAACCGCTCGCTAATATCGTTAGAGCTTCGCTTTCGCTCTCAGCCTCGGCGTCGTTATTAACCGCCAAGTGGATATACGCCCCGGCTGGCTGCCGCCGCCGCCGCCGCCGCTTCTTTTATGCGAGAGCTGCCGAGGCCTATATATGCCTATCCCATTCCTTTCGATTAGTCTGCCTGAAATTCGAAACTTCCTGGTTCGCGAGGCTATTTTTCCTCGTGTAGGAGTTAGGCGGAGTGCTGTAGCTTTTTTTTTGAGAGAGAGGAGAGGATGGATAATGGGAGGGTATTGCAGAGATTTTTCTTCCGCCTCGCGATAAAGCAATTCGTTTAATTAAATTCGCGTAATGGAAAACTTGATTTATTCAATACTTTTTAACGGTGATAAGTGTACAGCTCGCGAATCGATCCTTTGTCCAAAGAAAAAAGTAATTATTTTCAGTGGATGCATTTCTGTTTCGTCCGAAAATTCAGTTTTTAATCGAAACGTAAATGCCAAGAATAACCGAAACTTACAAAATTATATTTAAATTCATTGTGCAATTCGAGCTCACCGCGCGGCGGCCTCAAAAGGCGGCTAATTAAAAAGCAGCCTCGCCGCCTGCAATCGCGGGAAATAATTTGAAATCTGAATGGCCGGGGATATTCGAGTCGTCGCAACAGAGGCGGCGGGCGAGTAAACACGAAAACTTTTTTAATAAGCCTCCTCTCGTACTAAACATTACAAAAGCGAGAAAAAGATTGTAATAAAGCAGTCAGCCCGATATGAAACTTGCAAAAAAAAACAGATAAAGCGGAGCGCGGAAGGAGGGCAGGATCTTTCTCTCTCTCTCTCTCTCTCTCTGAGTTCGCGATTGACGATATCAGCGGTTTGCACGTCCTGCGGCAATTACATTAAAAGTTTCCCTCGCGCTCCGCGCCCAGGAAGAAGACACAGACGAGAGCCGGGCAGATAAAGGCCCAGGAGAGCAGGAGAAAGATCGCGTAACTGGAACTGCGCGGAGATCGGGGAAAGAAAAGCGAGAAGTGGAGAGAGCGAGTCTCTGCGAGGCGATGGGAAATGATTGCGTGAATTATGATGGCTTTCGAAAATCGATAGGAGCCACACTTACCTGTCTAATTTAGTTTGTATTTTCTCAGAAGTTAAGGATTTCTTTCGAGAGTCTTTGAAATGCGGTTGAAATTCAATTCAGGAGATATATTAATTTGTATGAAAGTTTAAAATACAATTATATAGAATTTATATACTATGTAATATATAGAATTTATATACTATTGCAGACTACAATGAAGAAAGGTTAAAACTGAACATAAAGCTTGCGAAAAGTAACTTGTAATCTTCTCTAATCATAAAGACATGTAATTTGCACACTGATAAACAGCCAGAGCGTTAATTAAAACGGCATTTCATTAATTCCTCCAGAGTAAGAGAAATATCGAACGTTAATTCCGGCGCGCTCGCGGCTCGCCGCCGATATTACAATAATCCCACATCGAAGCGGCTCGGCAGCAAACAGCTCGAAATAAAGGAATCGGGCTTTGCGTTTTATTGCCCATTTAGACGTGCCCCTGCCCCCCGGAGAGAAGACGGCTCGCGGCCGATCCTCCCGCGGCAATCCCTCGAGATAATGCCTCTCTCTCTCTCGGTCGCGATCGTTTTGATATGTAAATATATCCGGAAACTCGTCGTCGGGGGGAGGAAAGGGAAGATTCGCAGAGTCTCGGGCGCGCGATTAAAATATTCCGACTTGCGGCGCGCGGGATTACCTTTCTCGCTTTCCCGCCGAGAGAGAGAGAGAAAGAGAGCCGCTACGAAAGATGACCAAGCCAGACGTCCTTATCCGAGCGCTTTTTCCGAGCGGCGCGCGGCGTTATATATACACCTGCCGCCGTCGCCGAGGCTGCTAATCTTATGCAAGTAGGGGCGGAGATATTCGCTCGGAGCCGAGGCCGTTCGATCGGACGACGGTGGATGAGAGCTGCTTGGAATTAAATGTACTATTTTCTTGTTTTTTATTTCGAGCGGGAGAGGCTGAATAGGCTGATCGTCGAGGGGATAATGATAGGGATTGAGGTTTTACTGATTAAATAAAATTATGGATTAGTTTCAGGTGTAAAGATTAATCCTTCAGTACAACGATCCAAAATGAGGTTTGAACTTGCCTAAGCTTCGTTGAATTTAATCTAAGACAACTTTTAGATTTTTGAATCGTAAAAAGCTTTAATGTGTAGAACGAAATTATTGTTTTATAAACTACAAATTAATCAATATAGTTGATTTTTTATATCAAAAACACATATACAGATACGCTTGAATGTTTGATTATTCCCCAATCTGCATTTACTACGAAATTCGCGACTGACGATGACTCTGTCTCCCCCGCGTCAGAGCCAATTGTATAATAAATTCGCGTCTCGAGTTTGGCGCGGCTGGAATTTCGCTACTTATGCACTAAAACCGTACCGAGTCGGGGAAAAGATTCGTGACGGCTGCGAAAAGAGGAGGAGGACCGTACCGCTTTCTCTCTCTCTCTCTCTCTCTCTCTCTCTCTCGCTTTTTCTCGGCTCCTGCAGGAGATGAAGCAGCCCTTAAAGGATTTCGGAGGTTGGGTTAAGAGCGAAGCGTTGTACCGCGCAATGGATCGGATTAAATATTATTATGAGGAGGAACGAGACGTGTCGGCTGCCGTCGGACTATCCCTATATACTTTCACTATTCCCGCGACTATCCCTCTATCCGGATCTGTTGAATGTCTTTTTAATTTTGCTATATTTTTAAAGCTTCGTTTGTTAAGGAAATTTAACAACAGCAGTCTAAGAAATGTTTATTACATTTCAGGGAAAACCTTTGGATCGAGAAAGGCGTTTAATACTAACATTGAATAAAATTACTTATTTTATGTTACGTATGTGTTCACTAAGGTATATAAAAATCTCTTCTTTCTAATAATTTCCAATAAGAGAATGTTGGTAATAATTACTATAACAAACTATAAATCACCATCGAATCTCCCCTTTTAAAATCCAAACCATCCGAATGAATCGCACAAAAGGTCATATCTCCGAGCCGCAGCGACCGACACACACCCCGTCGCCAGGAGCTCGCGCGAATTAATTATTTTTTCTGGCCTTTGGCCCGGGGATATAAAAGACGAGGGGGGCCGCAGCTCGGCGCGCGGCACGAAGATGCACCGCAAACGTTGTATAATTGGCCGAGTATTCTGCGAGCCAGCAAAACCGCGAAGGCACTGGACCGTGAGCGCGCCGCCGCGTTTCCGGTTCGCTCGGCTCCTCCTCTCTCTCTGTCTCTCGCTCGCTCGCGCCCTTTATGCACGGCAGGCTGCGTCAAAACGTTTTCAATTTTGAGGGCGCACCGCCACCGCGACCGACCATTATTTCAGGCTCCATTTTTGCGCCTTTCGTTGTGCCCGGTTTTATTAAATTTTCGGGCTGCTGCTGCTGCTGCTGCTGCTGCCGCCGCCGCCGCCGCGGCGAGGGCTTATTTTTTTCGCGACGGGCTGGACTAGATAAGAAGAGTTAAAAGCTTGAGTCTGCACGGGGCTGGAGGATTGAACGCGAAATTGGATTTGCGGTCGATATTTTAGTAACGGGGAAAAATAATTAGTAAGTATTTGGCCGACAAAATTCAGTTTTGTAATGTTAGACATAAGTAGGAGAGGAAACGAATTTTTGAATGGGTTATTATAAATTTAGAAAGTTCATTTTTATAATTGATTCGAAACTGATCATTTACTAAAAAGAGATAATAACTTTCGAAACGAACATTTTCGTTTCCTTATAGCAAACGAACGTATACTTATGCGCACGTTTAATCTTTATTGTAAAAAACTATCCTGAAAGTCCTACTTCTGATTCATCGGATTAATAATAAACACCTCCGCGACTCCACATCGCCTTCCCCGGCAGAAAGCCTCGGCCGCGCAAAAAAGCCAAGCGCAACGCCGCGTCGAACAATCAGAGCATTAACGCCGAATAAGAAAAAGCCGCGCAGCCCAGGCAGAAAAATTATATTTCTCTCGCGCGACGCGCGAACTACTCAGTGGTCCTTTATTATTAAAATAATCCCCGGTAGGCCCGCCGCGCCCCACCGAGACCCCGCGAGAGCGATATTCCCCGGGGCCATGAAAAATGCATTCGGTTTTTCACGCCAGCGCCGATTTCGGCCGCGGCGCGTCGGCCCTTTTAAATTTCTCCCGCGGCCGCCGCCGCCATCCCGGATAAAGGAGAGAAATGAATAAGTGCGCCCGCGCTTTTACCCTCTCGTCGTTCGCCGCGGGTACAACCGCCCCGATCGATTAATAACGCCCGCGGCATTGTCGATGGGAGATGTATGCCTCGGAGCCGCCGGTGAAAAATGCACTTATTCGCCCGGAAGACGGTTGACGCGCCGTTTCGAGGCCCGCTGAGGTTTAAGGCGGAAATCTCTTTAGTGCTTGGGGGGTTGGAGGTTCAGCTGGGGGACGAACGGACGGGTTATCTATTACGTGTATTTGTTTGTTGCGTGCAGTTTTACTAAAAAGTTTATGATTCTTACGTTTTTTTACATTTCTTTGCGCGTCAACTATTTTGCAATTAGAACTAAAGGGTAAATGAAACACTAAGTACGTCTACCTCTTATTGCAGGCGGCTATACTAAAATCTAATATTCGCCTTCGATTTAAATACTAATATTTATTTGAATTCCAATTCTTCGAAAATATACCTAAATATGTGCGAAAGAGATTCCGTCGTTTGAATTCATTGTTCTGTAGGTTCGGAATTTAATTTTCCGGTTGTATTGTTGTGAATCTATACCGCCTAAAGGGTTCATTCTCTTTTAGTGCTCCTATCCGTTTCTCTCATTCATATCGTCTCCTTCCTTTTACAGAGATTTAGCCAGTTAACATTCAAACTCTGTTGGAAATGGGGATCGGAATTGAGCTAAATAATAGCTAAATTTACTTCAATTAGTTCTTTCCTGTTTAACGAAATAGTTTCAAGCTACGCAAAAACGACATGCTTTTTATATTTAGCCATCCGTCAAAACGTGCGCAATTTTCTATTTAATTAAAAAAAATGTATATCCTGGAAGAAAATTTAAAGAGTTAATCGTCCTTACGCATTGAATGATTATTTCATGCACAGAGATATACCGTCATATTTTTTTTTAAAGAGGAAAATTTTCTAAGTCTTCTTGAAATTCTTATACAGGAAGTTCCACTTTTCTTTTCTCGACGTTTCGTCGATATTTTTTGCAACACTTTTTGTCGTGTATTTCTACCAGAGAGTATTTCACTTTTTTATTAATTTTAAAATATGAAAATTCGAAAAACGAAACTAAAGAAATAAGCCCTCCGGCAATATTTTCTTGACCTCCCCAGACTGCACTTTCATTATTCGTCAAGAGCAAAGCGCACAAAATCGCGAAGTGTATTCTATCCTCTCTAATCTCGAATGCGCGTCAAATCGTCACGAGCTCCGAAGTAGTAGAAGGACTCCGTCGACTGCGGAAGCGCGCAGATTAGCATAGTCACAACTGTTCCGGTCTCTCTCTCTCTCTCTCTCTCTCAGTCTCTAACACAGAGAGCTGTACGTTTTCAAGTCCTGCTCTCGAGTTTCCGCCTCAGCTGTTCCTCTCTTCTCCAGGCTGCTTTTCATTCGTCTACTTTGGCTCCCCCGGCACATCCCCGAGACGAAGAAGTCCCGGTAAACAAAGCTCTAATGAAACTTCTAATGAGTCAAATCATATTATCATTCAGAGTGAGCGAACGAACGAAAAGCTCGAGCCCCGTGCGGCTGCGCCAAGATTTCGCTAGTAGGCTAAGTAAGTTCAGTTACTTTGCGTGCATAAACATACGCCATTACTTAAAATAACAGCAGCGCCGAAGTAGCTGAGGGGAAAACGCTGAGCTCGGCGCATTTTCAGCCGCCCGGCCGCTCCTGCTTGCTGCCGATTCATTTTTTTTCCCCTGCTTTTCGAGAAAACGTTTGTTCGTCGGCGGAGAGAAAGCGGCGAGCAGCTCCGTATACCGATTCGCTAAAAGTTTTTGCGTAAACATGCTTCGAGGTGAAATTTTGAGGCGCGCTTGGAATACATTCGAATTCGAAATAAGTTTGTCCAAATTTGAAGATTGCTCGGGGAAAACTTCAAAATTATACTTCAAACTAAGAATGTACTTTATTTTATTTTTCGTGATTCGATTAATTTGTGTTAATTTTAATACTGTTTATTCCGACTAGCAAAAAGAATCTGTTTGTATATTGTAAATTAGATCTTTTCTTTAATTACATTTATAGAAAAGTAAACCGAATAAACATTTAAAAGTTTTAATTAAAACTAATTACTCATTAAAATTAATTAATCGCCCATAAATACTAATCGATTCCCTACTATCCTCTCATTTTCATTATTCGAGAGATCAGAAGGGCAGGCGAACTTGTCGATATTGTAATTACGAGCGAAAATTGGAAGAAGAACAGAAGAAGAAGGTGCGAGGGGGCTAAATTTCACGATTATGAAACAACGGGAGCGGAATCGCCAACAATAAGAAGCCGAGGAGGCCTCCGCTACAGATTCGCGGCTAGAAATAAAATGGAGCCCGGGGAATAGTTGGTAAGATAAAGACGGCGCCAAGATTACTTCAATAAGCAGGGCCGAGAAAGAAACTGCAGATATTATTCTCTCCATTAATTAAATACCGACCGATATCGCCGACGTCGCGCGGACTCCTTGAAAAAGGAATTTTCCCTTCTCGCCTGGAATGAGCGGCGTTGTTTGGCGGGAAAGATTAATTAATATCCAACCCGGGACCGGGACAATGCGAGCCAATATTGTGCCAACACTTTGATTTGCCGCGTTCGTCGCTTTCTCGACCTATTATTCGCGTCCTTTTGTTTTAATCATTTGTATAATGCTTTTTATTAGTTTTTAATTTATAAATCATTGACGTACGTTTTTTACGCCATTGAACTACTTAATGACTTTGAGTATTAAGATTATTAGGTAAGAGTAATTAGGGCAATACGTCTTTTTGTTAAATATTACGTAAAAAGTGTGCTTTTGAAGTTACTATCAAATTAAATTTTTTAGAATTAACTAACAACTAACCAAATGAAATAGTTAAATAAATATAGACAATGAAAGTGAAAACAAAATTAAAAACAACCAAGAAGTGCCTAAGACAGCTGCATAAAAATTGCTTAATGAAATTTTGCCACACGTTCGTTGCTCAATCTTTTTAAACAGTTTGTAAAAACAACTTCTTTTCAAAGCATTTTAATGCAAAAGCAACTTAACGAGTGACATACGTGTACAAGCGTCTACTCGACTAAAAGTTGCAACGAATCAAAGCTGACAATACTGTGAGCGCACATACACGCGCAAGTAGCCTCAACTTGACGTACCACTACAGAATAAAAAGCTCGCTACACAGCTCGTCAGAGCGGCGCAGTTCGCGAATCGCTATTGGAAATTTACCTTACAAATTAGAGTAAATGAAATTTAAAAAAGTTTGCCCGAGCGGTCTGGGGGATATTCGCGTCCCGCGGAAAGTTCCTGCTCGGGCTTTTGTGCCCAATGCCTCGTTCCAAATATAATGAGAGAGCGAGAGGCGGGGGACCCCTCTCTCCTCTCTCGCTCTTTCTCCGTTTCTGTTATTCGCTCGGCGAAACTTGATGGCGACGCAAAGTGCAAGTTGCGAGTCCTCGCGGGGAATGAAAAAGTCCCGGCTGGACGAGAAAGAGTACAGCTCAGAGTGCTCAAGGGCTTAGATTTTCGTGGCTGTAAGGGTACTTCATTGGTTTTTTTTAATCGATTAGAGTTTACAAATAATATTATTGAACATGAAAAGTCTGAGTATTTTCATGCTTTTATGCAAATAAAGCGAAAACGAGAGTAAAAAACTTGTTTAACACACCTCACCTTTCTCCCATCAATTTATCAAGCGAGACACTTGACCCCTCGCACAGTCCATAATGCGTGCCGCGTTTTACAAAGAGCAGCCTAAAGAACGGAGCTCCGAGCGCAAAAAAAAACTTCGGGCAAAAAGCCCGAGATGTAGATAAATAGAGAGCGAAAGAGGATCCGGGGGAACGGAAAAGGGGAGTAAGCGATAGATCGAACTAGCGGCCATCCAGAAAATGGAACGTCGCCGAAACGGGCCGAGCGTATCGGGCCAATTTATGACACGTAATTAAAAAGTCAAGCGGTCCGTGGCGCGCCGGCTTGAGGAGCCAGTCTCCAAGGTTATATCAGCCGGAAACTCGATAACCCTCCCCTTGAACCTCCGCTGATGTATTTGCGAGAGCGCAAATTTTCCCCGGATTCGCCTCGTAAAACTTATGCGCTCGCGACTCGAAATAAACGGCTGTCCGAATCTGCGAAAAAAATCTATTGAATTTGCGTAGGGAATAATTTTTCTCGAGATCGTTTAGTTCTATCAAAGCTGGGGCTTTGCTTTTGCTATCGGAGGGTTCAGATTTGTTTTAAGGGGCAGGGCGAGAGGCCGAGAAGCTTGGATGCGAAAGAAATCCTTGTCTCGAAATTTCCACAGTGGATTCGATTCGAAAATTTATGGTTTCATTCTTCCCGGCGGCGTGAGCTTTTCCAGCCGCGCGAAAGAAAATTCTCGATTGACAAATCCGGCAAACTCATATGCAATAAATCGTCGGGGTGGCCGGTCACCGGCACTTCTCCTACCTTCTTTCTTCTGTTTTTTTTTTCTCTCTGTCTTCATTGTATTTATGGTCGCGGTTGCGATGCCGCTGAGCAAACCAGCCGATAGCACAAACTAAAATGTCTACTTTATTTGTTTTATATGCAAAATAATTTTTAGAAATCTATAATTATTTTAAAGATTTAAAGATCTATTAAATTCGAGTATAATTAAACAATCAAAAATATTCCTGACTGTTAGTAGACGCAACAAAACACCATAAGTAAATTCAAATTTTCAAATAATAGTAATTTAAAATTTCTTTCAACTAACTTTGATTGTTTTTCCGAAAATTGATTTTTCAATTAAAATTATTTATCAAAACTATAAAGTAAACAAAATATTAAGCAATGAAGCAAAATATCAGACAATAATTCAAAAGAACTTGAGATTGAACGAAATAAGTAAAGAGAAGAGAAAAAAGCATGCAAACTTTCTCCGTGCGCCGATATGAATATAAATTATTCGCTGCACCCTATCTTGTAGAAAATCTGACGTTTCATTTCAGTAAAAATTTTGATTGATATAATAAATAAAAATTATAAATCTTAAACGTTAATTTTTTCGAAAAAGAATGATCAAAGCTTATGGACAGTATCTTTAATTTACCATTAAAAAATTGAAAATTTTAAGTGAAATTTTTCAAATCTATTTAAATAATTTGAACATTTTATAAATTTTGTGTAACGAACAATTCCTTAACTTATTAAAGGAGGTAGAAAATAAACTGATTTGCAAGTATTGATTCACTGAAAAGGTACTTTATTGGTGTGTTTTTACATAATCAGCGAACAGCTGACTAGAAAAACATTGACATAATATTCAGTCAGAAACGCATCTTAAATCAAAGAATTTGATTTATTACGTTTTTTTTTAATTTAAAAAATTAAATAATTAATATAAATACAATGAGACAATATACTCCTATACTATTAGTATTCAGTAATGAGCTCGTCCTGGTGGTAGACGACGACGTCCTTGACGTAGATGTTGCGGGCGTAGAAGGCGCTGTGAGCGAGCTGTCTGTCGAGGGGGTAGCCGAGGGGCTTGCCGTCGAGGGAGAGAGCACCACCGATGATGTCACCGATGTATTTGTTCTCGTAGTAGTTGTGGAGGTATTCTTCTTGTCCTTTGTAGCCTGGGTAGATACCGCTGGTTCCTGGGTATTGTCCGCTGCCGTGGTAACCTTCCTGTCCTTGGTACATTCCTTGTTTGTACACTGTGTGTTGGTATTTGGCACCGGTGACTGGGTGCTCGCTGACTTGCTGGTAGACGTGGGGAATTTTACCCAAGTATCCCTGCTGGCCGTAGCCTCCAGAGACACCGTAGCCGGATCCTTGAACTCCAGCGTACTGCTGTCCTTCGTAGGTTTCAGCGTGGACGCCGTGGCCGACACCAACGTGTTGCTGGTTGTAAACTCCACCTTTGATGTTGTTGTAGTAAGTTTGTTGCCAGTGGGGGTAGTAGTAGCTGCCTGGGTAATTCTTGTAAAGGTATCCCCAGTGCCAGTTTCCTAAAAATTATGAGAATATTATAGAATTTAACGTTTACATTATTATTATGAAATAAGCTAAATCATAAAGATTAAACGTACCTTCGGTGATGATTTGACTATCGAATTGGGGAATAACTTCGATGGTTTGGTATCCACCGTGGATTTTGTCTACGATGCCAGCAGTGAGTTGCTGGTATTCGTCCTCACCAACAATCTGGTAGTGTTGGGGTTGGTACGTCATCCATTCTTCAGCGACAACTGGTCCGTAGTGTTCCTGTTGGTGCTGGAGTCCAGCGGTGATGACGACGAAGAATTGGAGAGGGAATCCACTTTGAGATCCCTTGGGAAGGCTCAACCTAGCTGGGAAGCCGTACAGCTGTTCGGGCTAAAGTATATGTAGAAATTTTTTGTGAAATAAAGTAAAATATAAAAGAAATTTTCAATGTAAATAGTAAATATTTACGTAGTTGATGTAGAATGGGTTCTGGGAACGGAAAGCACCCTGGACGCGTTCCTTAAGTTGCTGGATTGATGGCCAGTCGTAGCTTTGGCCAGTTTGTTGGTGGGAGTTCCTAACGATGACGTTTTGTCCCTCAGTGACTGTAAATTAATATAGAAATAGGTTTAGTTTAAATAGGCATCTAAAAAAACCGTATAAGTTAAAAAATTTAATATAATACGTACGATCGTACACGAACTGATCGAGTTCATAGAAGTAGTGGCGGTGGACGTTGATGTCGATTGGCTGTCCGTCGTAATTGTATTTGGGTCCTACGTAGACGCGAACAACGGCACCGGGAACAACCTTTTGGGCTTGAACGTAGATGGAGTATTCGTATTGTTTGTGGTCAAGCCTCTTAAGGTGAGCTTTAACCGTGGGGTAGCCTTGATGTTCTTGGTGTCCGATGGGTTGCGGAATAGCGTTGTCGAGACCAACTTCGTAGTCGCTGAAGTAAGTGACGAGGTCTCCAACTTCAACTTTTTCGATGCTGACGCCGGGAACGACGATGTCATTGTATTGGTAAGCGGGCAGAGATTCTTGGTAGTAGTGGAACAGTTCGATGATCTTGCTGTACAACTGGTAGAACATGGGGTCACGGACAGCGGTTTGGCCGAGTTCAAGAGCCGATGGAGTGTATTCCCAGATGTTGTTAAATTCAGGAGCGTTGCCGAGGAGCTGTCTGGCGACGTATTGGAAGGTGCCATAGTACCTTGGGTTGATGCTGCGGCCAGTTCCTTCGATGAGTTCTCCAAGGATGTTCAAACCCTGAGGTTGGTACAGAGAAAGGAAAGCACCCTGGGGAGTGACGACATGTCCCAAGTCGATGGCATCCAGAATTCTCTTTTCCAGAGCACGTACGAGCTTCACAAGCTCGTAGTTGTGGTGTCTGGCGGTAATGTAGGTGTGCTCATCGCGACCAGGGAAGTTAACTCCGTTGATGTAACGAAGGTTGGATTTGTATGGAGTTTCGAGGTGTTCATAGTAGTAGTCGAGTTCTCTGATGGGGCCAAGACCCTGTCCAAGACGTTCGAGGTTGTAACGGGCGAGCAACTGCTGGTGGATGTAGTAATAGTGAGCACCGTGACCGATCTTGCCGTAGAGACCACCTTCCTGAGATCCTCCCTGTTGGTAAGTGCCTTGTCCGTATTTCTGAGCATACTGGCCCTAAAAATACCGAATATAGAAGGTAAGAAATTTGTAAGGAATAATGTGTGAGACAAAATAAGGGATGTGTAAGGTGACTTACGTATGGGAGCATGTAGCTAGACAACTGGACATAGGAGTAGTAGGCGTTCAGACCGATATCTTCAGTGAAATAAGCAATCTGGTTCTCGCCGTAGGGGAGGTAAGAAGTGTAGTTTACGTAGATGTTGTAAACTCCGGATTTCTCTCCTTGACCTTGGTGTTCCAATCCATACTTGTTGACGTAGTCTTGAACTTTTTGGATGATTCTGGTGTCGAAGAAGTAGTGAGGGTAGACTTCGTATACCGGTGGGAGGATGACTCCGTACATGTCTTGGCGTTGGATGACAGCATTGGACAAAGCCTATTCAAAGAGTTCTTGATTAGAATGGTAACTAATATATTGCCCAGCGAGTAAATAAAAGAGCTTAAGATCTTACGGTGACGAACTGGTCTTGGTTGACGTGAACGCGAGCCCAGGCAGCGGTGTTAAGGAAGGTTTCGTAATCCTTGGCTCCCAAAAGGATTTGGGTCAAGAGTTCAACCTCCTTACGGAGCTGACTGACAGAGTACGAGTATGGAGTTCCCTGGGGCTGTACATGGCCGGTCTTGACAAGGCCGACGTAGTACTTCACCACGGAAGGGTTCTCGTAATGCTGGAGGTAAGGCTCGAATTCATAATTGTAACCGATTTCGCGGAGGTGGTCGTATGGTAGTTCTCCTACGATGTTCTCCAACAAGTAGAGTACATCCTGCTGCTTCTTCAGTAGTTCTTGGTCGGCTGAGGTAAATAAAAATTTAATATTATTTAATTAAACATTATTTTTTTGTAGTTATTTGTTTATGTATAAAAGAGTGTAGTTTTGGTTTTATATTTCAAAGTAATTATATATAAAAAGGGATGTTTTTATAATTTTGTTGTACTTTGTAATGAAAGAAATTACAATATTTTTAGATGGATACAGAATATAAACTAAAGAATCGGGAATGGTTTTTAAGTAAAAAATGGATTATTTTTCGAAGAAAGTTAGGCCATCAGTTATAATTAGTTATAATTTTTTTTAATTAAGAAAAGATGATTCTTGGAGAAAATATTTTTGGTTTTTGAAAGTAGATATAGTTTTCGGAACTTACCAGCATGTAGTTTAGGGGTTGTGGGAATGGCTGCCGCGAGGGCCAGCAAAGCTAGGAACACGATGCTGAAGCGCATTGTGAATCGTGCTTACTTTCTGACAGTGTTCTCGGCCTTTTTATACTTAATTCGTCTCATTATCGAAACGTTTGCATAACCTTTTGACCTGATAATTCTCGGTAGGTCTCCGTGCTACATTTTGTTGATTACCGGACGATAATTATCACGTACCTATCGCATCAATTCATAAATGAATAACTTCGTTTTGAATACGATGCAGCTTATTGGAATATCGTTTTTAGGTGTTTTAAATCTCATTATAATTTTTGGATATCTTAGAAGAAGTTTTTATTTGGTATGATTTAGTTTTTGACTTTTTATAGGTATAAAATTGAATCAGTTATGGCAATATAAAATATTAGCATTCACGATCTATGTTTTAATCTATTGAATCCATTTAAAGTGAATGTGAGTATTCTAAACAAAATGCATTTATATTTTACATATGGTTATATAAAACATTTCATTTATATATCGTGTATGAATTAGTTTTATTAATTACAATATTACAATATTTTCTGAAGTTCACTATTTAACATTTTTAAGTGTATCGATAAGTATTTTATTTAATATAAAATATTTAATTTACAAATTTTGTTATTAATTATGCTATTCAATATAATTAATAATATTATAGTCTATATAATTAATAATATTAAGTCATTTATTTATTTTAATAAATCCAACTACTTTATAACACATTGCAATTTTTTGGTAATCGAAAAAAATATTAAAAATAAATGCTCTCAGTATTCTTTTACAATGACAATTTAAAAAAAGCATCATATTGTTTTAGTCCTAATTTTGATGATAACGTTATTTCTCATTTTTCAAAGTGTCAAAATATTTGCCAGACTAAACTGTCGGGCATTTTGATAACCCAATAAATAAAAAATAAAAAACAAAATAAGTGAAGATCATTACAGCACACCGCTTAGAATATTCGGTTTGCTTTTTTTAATGATTTAGCTATGCACTCAAGCATAGCAGATATTTCAGTCTCACGCACAGAGGTAAGATAAAGCACCAATGAAAAAATTGATTAGAGTATTAATAAACATTTCATCACTGAAAGTGCATATAAAGTTTTTGCAACGTTTTTTTGAATAGCAGTTAAGCTGAATTACAACTCATTAAAGAAGTGCATATCTTCTGTATCGTTATTAAGCTTATGAATAAAAATTTTACATTACAAACAAAGACAGTTTAGCAAAAATCAATAAAATATTTTTGCATAACATTTGCAATATTGAATTTCTTAAAACTTTGTACTGTCGGGAAAATCTAAGTGCAGACATTAAGCATATGTTTATATTTTCCAACAATCTAAAAGTTAAAACGCTTGTATTAAAAAGCCTAAAAGAATCTGAACAAACAAAATCATGCTATTATTGTCCGCATAAGTGTATTTGATTCAGGAAAATTTGTATTTATCGAGGAAATCTTTCAGGTACAAAATCGCATTTCCTAAACTTCAACATTAAACGTCAGATTCAGTGGCTGTAATTTCTTTTCGCGACCTTCTCGTACGAACTGCAGCAAAACTATATATTATTCATTCATCGCCAAATTTGATTTCGCTTCGGGGAGAAAATCGCGAAGAAAATGCTTCTCGCGATCCATTTTATCTCGCAGCAGCTGCGTGCAACGTCCGACTGTAGTACATTATTTCTTTAATCGATCAGTGGCCGTCTGCCGATAATTCTATTACCGTTCACCTTATTCAAATGGTATTTGATTTTCTGTGACGTTACCTTTATTCTCGCTGATTTGCATTTTATTCATTTGAAATTGTCTTTGTTACCAGTAATTGGCCTTTATTTTTTTACTAATTTTTGTCTGCCTTTTCTCTCCTTTAATATGTTTAAGTTTCTTTTTGCTAATAATTTGCAGGGAAATATATAAAGTTAATGATATTGTTATATGCTGTAATGTAAGATTTCAAATGCATTCGTATTAAAATTAGGGTTTTCTTCTCATACGCGGTAATTCAAAATTCATAATTCATTCTATTTATATACTTCAGTGTAATAAACGAAGGCTAAATTACGAATTTAAACGGTGTCCCACATTTTGCACGTACATCTTTATCAAAGTTGCTTAATAACGAAATAAGAGTATTTTAAAATTTCCAATCTCCGCTTCCAGATAAATTTTTGTTGTGTAAGCAGCAATTAAGATTTTTTAATCAATTTCAAGCAAATTAAACTATCGCAGATTCATCGCATAAAATAATTTCGCACTCCAAGGCCCAATACTCTAAAATCACCTCAAATACCGCGCTGACTTTTCCTCCAAAAGGCGAGCGAAATTCCTGAAACAAGTGCACTTCATTAAATCCCTTTTTGTCGCGACCATTTGTGGGAGGTAATCATTTTCTGAAAGGCACAGCGGGAGATCCATAGCGATTAAGTACATGGACGAAACTGATCTTGTATAAGTTTAATTTCTTAAAAGTTCAAAGGCAGGCGAGAGAGCAAAGGGACGCTCTCTTTTCAGGACGCAAGCGAGCGAACAGAGGTTCCGCTGACTTCGGCTTGGTGACGTGGCCATGGAGTCGTAGACTTTTGTGAGGATACAGATGACAATATGAGATCGCGACCCATTACGGTATTGGTTTGATGTTTATATGGTCGATACTAAATGTTGCGAGAAGATTGAACGCTTAGGTCTGCTTCTAAGCTAGTGTTTGCAAGTTGCCTGTTTTTATGTTGTTTTCTGTATTAGTTTGAAAATATGTTCGTTGCAATAGAGAGAAACTAATCGCACTTTTTAAAAGCTAACTCAGATTGAAAATCGGTGACCGTATTAATTATAATCAGAAGTTCAAAAGTAAATTTTAGAAAAAAAAATGTTTTCAATTACTCATATAATAAACAAAAATTTTGTAAGAATTCGTACAAATTATTTTTTAAATCGTTACGCAACTTCAGGAAAAAGAATGACATTTTACTTCTTTTCCACCGTCACTGAAAAATCAAAAGTGCGAGACATTGTTCACCGATTAAAAAACAAGTCAATTCGATCTCTGTTTCTTTCCTCTCCAGCGACTACAAGCACAGTACATAAAGTTGAAGATAGGCGTCGAATAATAATGGCTGTCAGGATTGCTTTAAAGTAGAGGCGAACGGCCAGGAGAAGATGCAGAGGGAGAGAGAGCTCGACAGAAAGAACTACGAGCGACTTCTGATTAAATACTTGATTAAAGAAACTTTCGAATGGGCCATCGACGAGGCAGACACGCGATGGCTGCTCGCTTGATTGGATAAGGTGGACGTGAGATTTCCATTCGACTTCTTCTTGCTCCTTGCCCGCTTGTCTTCCGTTCCCCCCCTTTTTTTCTTTTTTCTTTTTTTTTTTGAAAACGTTCGTTCGGAGTCGCTGAAAGTTTCTGCCCCAACTCCTTATACCCGTTCGACGCCACTAGTGGCGCATAAAACAAAGGGTCGCGGTGGATTACTCGAGGGCTCCCCCTTCTTAGAGGCAGATGCGCGTCTTTCTTGGATTTGGTTTTGAGCGGAGAATCTGGCCTGATTAAATTCGCCTAAAATGGCTTTTTAGAGTCTGCCTTCTTTGGAGTTTCGACGTTGCGAAGTCTGCAGTTGTGAATTTCTAATTGAAAAAAATAGTTTCAGGTTTTAGATTTAAAGGAAGATTGGAAATTTAAATTTTAAAATTTAAGAATACTTATTTTAATTAATTATTTTGTTAAATTAAATTCTCCCTTTTTGCATCTGTTTAGTAAAATTAACATTCTTCATAATCTAAAATGCTTTTTTAAATGCGTTAATATTTAATAATGTTTAAGACAACTCTGGGAGTCAGGGAAGATATTGCTAATGATAGTACTAATGAGATTCGTAATAATGTAGATAACAATGCAATACTGGCATTATAACACAGAACAAATAATTATTGATTCCGCCTCATTATTGATATCAATAAAAAAATAAGTCGTTCGACTTGAATTGACAGTGCGGATAAGACGTCTAAAAATAATTATTTCCTCTTACGTCTCGCATCAAACTACGTTAACCAATGTTTATTGAAAAAGCTACCTCATTAAAAATCTGCGTCTGGTGATAAATTTTTACGCTAGATCTTCGCTCGTAAGAAATTTTCTGCGTTGCATTAATTAAAACGCACATTGGATATACATAATATTCGGCTCATCTCGCGATCCTTTTTCAGGCTGCAGATCAGAGCAGGTAATGAATAATAGCCACAAAAAGAGAGGAGCACATCCTCGGCATTGAGCCTCAGCCCGGCGCAAAAAAAAAAAAAAAAAAAAAAAACGGATTCTCCGACTTGGGCATAAAAATAATCCAGCAGCAGCGGAGGGGCTAGAATCAGGAAGTCGAGCCCGGAAAATCAGAGCCTCATTATGCCGGCGAGTCCGTCCGCTCGAACTAGCGACGGCGCGAGATTCACGGGGTCTTTGCACTAATGAAACGAATAGGGGGGTAATAAGAAGGGCGCGTTTTAGTTGTTGCTTCGCGCTTCCCTTTGAGCGGAAGTCACTGCAAAATCCCGCCGCCAGGAGAAGAGGAGGCGGGATTCAGGAAGCAAAGCTCCCCCGGAGAGACTGGCTTATGGGATTTCGCGCGACGGCCGCGATCTTATTAATTTTCCGTTTAATTAGCGCTTAATTAGGCGACGGATTTGGGCCCGACATTCCCGCGGCAAGGAGGGAGAGAGAGAGAGTACACTATACTCGAGCGAGCGCGTGCCGCATCGCCTCGGCTCTCTCGGGCGGAAAGATGCGCGAGAGGGATTGTCCTGTTTATAGCAATGCGAGGGAGACTGCCGCTAGTTTCGTCTAGGAGGTAAGCGCCGCTGGAAAATTAAATTGATTGTCTGATTATAAGGAGGGTTCGTTATTCGGTGTTTAGCGCGAGTATTTTTACTGAAAGCTAAACATTTTTAGGGAATTAGTGACGCTTGCTCTAAGTTGTCTTGTAAGTATAAAAAAATTTGTAGAGTGATATTGATATAGATATTGGTAGCAAACTTTTTCGGTGTTGCTTGACTTATTTTTCTTCTTAAATATTGTGCATGTTATATTCACAAAAAACACAATATTCTGAAAAATAAAAATATGTTAACTTGGTTGTAGTTTCAATAATTTCAAATCCATACGAAACACCAAATTAGCGGAGGTATTATGAATATTGATACACCGAGAGTTTTACCCATTACATAATCCATGTAATTTGGATGTACGATAGGCGGTCATAAGTTCGAACTGACAAGAAGAGTGCAGATCTTTCGGGTCACTGGCTTTGATCAGACTAATGCGTGGTATCTTGCACATTTACGAATATTTTTGAAACAGTCTTTAAAATAGCCATTAAGATTGATATTTTATTATTCAAATTGTTGTACTAGCATGATCTCTGATCTTATCGTATAGTAATTATTTAAAAACGTTTAAAATATTTTTTGCAAAATAAATATTATTCGTGAATTCAATATTGACAAAAGTTTGATGTGGTCACTTTAGCATTTAAAAATTTTTTTATACGTTTTTATATCGTTATCTTGTTATGAAGAATAAACTTAGGTAACGTGTGTTAAACGGCATGTTTTCCTTAACTTCAAATTTAGCAAAAAAATTATCTTTTAATCTAGAAAAAATAATGATAATACGAAGGCTACATTATTTTTAATAAAATTTATTATTCCAACCAGCATTCATCAATTACTAATATCAAAATAATTAATTGAAACGCAATGTTTCCTTCTATTTTCGCGTCGCAAAAATGTTTCTCCAACCTCGATCATTGTAATAGTCATTGAGCTTTCTCGCTTAGTCGTGAACTCAGGCAATTCCATTATGAGGCTCGTGCCGGAATGGAAACCGACATAATTTTGGCACACCTCTTGGCTGCATTCCTTTTTGCCCCTCCGCGACATCGAGTCGTTAGAGCAAAGCTCCCCGTTAAAGTATCGCGACTCTAAAATGAAATTAAACTCGGCGCGAATTTATCGACCTACCTTCGCACGTCGTGGCTCTCTTTGTATCTTAAGTGCGCGCAAAAAATTCTACGTCCCTCCGTTAAGTGTCTAAGCGTCTACTTAATTTCGTACGTTTCGGTAATATAATGCTCCTTTCTTTTCTTCGTTTGGCGTTAAACGCGAGGGGAGCTGAATTTGTTGGAAATAAAACTGCCGGGGGAATAAGTATGTAAATCAGGAGTGGTTTCAATTCGGAGCCACTCATGCTTTGGAATATTTTAGTGCGGTACTAAAAAGAGGAAGAGAATTGTTCAAAAGAGCTCAATGAAAAGACTTGCCTTTAATAAGATCATTGAAGTGGTGGCTTAAAAAAGTCAAAAAATTCTAATTTTTAAATATTAAATCTGTAAATTTTTTTTTTTTTAAATTCAAAAATAATCAATTTTATTATTTTAAAGAAATTACTTTAAATCTGAATTCATTTCTACAAAGTATTTTTTTATTCAATGACTTTAATGAAACTACCGCTTAATATTTTAGCACATTTGTACAATTTAAACATTCGTATTTTGAAGCTAAATCGATTGATAACAAAGCCACGGATTTAGCGATAAAAAAAATGCAAATCATTAAGGCCCGCAGCAACAACTAATCAAAGAGAGCATAAACTTGTTGACGAACCCGGAGAGAGATATTGTGTAAGATATTTTGTTTACGAATTTTATTAAATGTGTTTTTTACTCTTGCATAAACATATAAGCATTTAATTGGAAGCTGTTAATCTGATCTTTAATAAAGACTAAAAATTTCTTTTAATTTCGATGACTCGGACATTAATATACGACAACTAAAACTACGAATGAATCTTTTTGAAGTGAAACTTCATCAAAAAAATTGAAAATACATATTTTTAAAAGAGATAATTTGAAATATGCGTTAAATAGTACGTTGTGAAATAGTGCGTAAAGCAAATGTTTTGTCCAACAAGTCGTGTTGTGCGTAATGTTAAAAATATAATTTTAGTAAAATGCATTCTACATTTAAATTTATTTTTAAATATGCCAATTTTCTAAAGTTCTTGATCTTAATTGTAAGGAAGTATGAATAAATGAAAAATACATGACTATATAATTTTGGATCTCTAGTGATTTTCATTAGTAATCCCGAACTTGAGAGACTGCAATGTCGGTAACTATGTGCAAATCATATATGCTCTCACATCCCCTCAAGTATTAATATAGTTAGATAAAAGCTACGAGTCAATACGGTTGACGTTATATAATCAGATCTTATTGTTAGTAATTTTTGGCTGTGTCGAGTTTATGGGTTTTGGTCGGTTTTCTTCTTTTTTGCTGCGAAGACGCTGTGCATTAGAATGAGATTCTTTTTACTTCAATTAAGAAGATTCAAATTCAACTAAAAATCCGTTGCCTTTTAGAAAGCTCCTCCTATTATACTTGCATTTACTCCAAGCATCTTCCAACCCGGTCGTCCTCTCCGCTCTTACTCGCGATATTGAATCTGTGTACGTCGGCGACGGCAAAAAACGTGCGCCAAGAAAAATTATCAGAAAAAGGCGAGAGCGTCGCGGCACGTGCGAGAAGTGCGAGTTATTGCAAAGCACGTCGCGATAAAACGAAATTTAATGCAGAAACACTCGCAGGGACAATAAGAGGACGCGGCGCTCTATTGCTAGACGAAGGCGGGGGAGGGAGGAAAGAAAGCACAAAGAGCCCCGCGAGAGTAGTAGAGGCGCGCAAGCTGCCGTATACAACGAGATGACAGGACAATTTGCGCGCATAAATCATCCGCGCCGTTTCTTTGTGTCGTTTAATACGGGCGCTGTTGCGCCCTTATAATCTACGATTGCTCGCGCCGCGCCCGGATTATGTATGCGCGAGAGAGGAGAGATTGATCGTTGAATCGGACGCGAAATTATCGACGGCTTCGAGTGGGCGTTTTATTTTTTTGCTGCTGACGTTTGGCCAGACGAATTTTTGTTCTCGAACCTTTTTGCGCCTGGATGCCAGTTTAATAAAGGTACAATATAAGTGGTGTCGTAATTTTAAATTGATTTCTAATTTAGCTTGCAATGGTGTACTATGAAATGTATTACTATTTTAAACAAATTGATTAATTTGCAAACTAAATTTTGTAATTTTGATTTTGATTCGTTGTCAAAATAATAACACAAGTCTAGTATTCTGAGATAAAAAGTGACTTTAAATGGTTATACTTAACAAATAAATTGTAAGAATTCTTTTAAAGCTCAATAAACCTACCAGCAATAAAACGATAAACAACCCCATAATTCCCCATTAAAAATAACCTTCTAAACACTCCACAAGACCAGCCCACGTAACAGCCCTTCCTCTCGCGGCAAAAACTTGCCGATCAAAAGGCATCCATATTTAAGCGGCCGAACTTGGCAATTCGCGAGGCCGTTTAGGCTCCTGCGAGCCCGCTCTCCTGGCGCGCGCACTGTAAATAATGCAGGAGCCGCGCGAGGCGGCGCGCGCAAACCTCGTTATAATTCATAGCTAGTTATAAAACAAGGGCGTTAACGAGCCGACGAGCGCAGCCTCGGGACCGCGGTTCGGCTCTCGTTAAGCCGTCGTCGGGGGCCGAGCGGAGAGCCAACTTATCGCGTGGAATTTTCTTAGGGAAATTGGACGGATGCTGATGGGATGACGGTTTTCGAGGGATTTAAGGTAAGCCGCTGCGGAAGTTTTTGAGGTCGATCAGTTTGTTGCTGTTAAACGCTGCTGTTTGCGATGGAAATAGTCACCATCGATTTTATAATGGAGATTCTTTTTATTTTAATTAATTCTTTTCTTCTGCTTCATAATCTTCTTTATCGGGTGCTTGTATGTTTCTCACCCGTAAAACTAAACAGTTTTTAATTACTTCCTTAATTTAGGTTCTTCTGATGACAACAAAAATGGCTGCATTCAATCTGTGCACGATTAGTGGATGAAGTCACAGTCATGCATCATTTTTATTAAGCTAATTAATTCATTTTTGTTACATCAATTGGTTAATTAGAAATAAGATGATTTAAAAGGTGAATAAAGGTTATACCGATCAATAACTTTTTATTTCCTGACTTGATTTTTTCAATGCACCTGGAGTAATCAATTGATCAATATTTTCAAGATAAATGCGACAACTTTCAATACCCTTTTTCATATTCTAAGTTACACGCGAATCAGTTTAAAATTACCTCGCCCAAAAATCGGAACAAAAATCTCGCGGCAAATGGTAAAACAAACAACTCTACCGTCTCGCGTTGAACGCGCTTAGTTGCTTTCAGACAGCCTCCTACAAAATGCGTCCAATATGCACGCACCCTCTTATTATACGCTTTCATCGCCGAGCAGAGTCTCGGGCGGCATCTCCGAAAGGCAGCCGGACTGGAAGCCCGGAGTATTAAATTTTATTTTAAATGGCTGAGAGACCTGTCATTCCCTGTGTTTCCACAGATGTTGCCACGCTCGTTCTCTCCCTTATTTTCGTGCATATAGCTCGGAAAGTTTCGTCCCTCTCGTTGTATATACTAAACTATACGGTACTATACGGAGCCCAACAAACTCGAGCTTTCCTCGGCTCCTCTTTTTTCAATAAGTTGAGGAGAGGAGAGAGAGACCCTTTTGGACAACGATTCGAGCGGAACGCGATCAAGGGATTTCTTTAATCTCGTCCCAGACGCGGGGAGGCTAAGATTGAGTAATTTGTTTGAAATTTATTAAGATTGGGCGATATTACCGCCTTGATCAAATGTACGAATTAATCAAGGAAATACTAGGGAAATTTTAAAATAACCAGTTGAAGAACCCAAAAAATGTGTATAAGCAAGCAAACAAAATTACTGAGGCATATCAGCAAGATATTTGTTAAAATATAGTGTAATTTTTTCATGGGCTATGAGTGAATAACAGCTTATAATGTTTAACAAATAATACTTCATTTTTCCCCTTTCAGTTTTGCCTCATTAGCAGTTGATACAAATTAAAATTTGTATCGAAGCGAAGCGGAATCAAACAAGTTAGCCAACATGATTCGCGCGCGTCGCATCAACCGCGATTCCTCGGCGTCCGGCACTTTCGATATTCCGCTCGAATTTCGCGAATTATTAATTTCGAAAAGCCGTTTCGTCCGAAATAAAGCAGCTAATTAGGGGGACTTAGGGAGGGAGACGGGCGCATCGACGCATCGCCCCGGAACGGGAGGCAGAGAGCAGCGGAGTTTCGTCGCAGTTTGCATCTCCGGCGGGCTGGAGTTGTTGTCAGCGATTTCTAACAAGGGCTAGTTAGGCGCTGCCCGGTCCCCCCCTCCCTCCCCTCCGCCCCGACAATGGGCGACAAATTTCACACGTACATCTGCCGGAAACCGAGAGGGAGGAACGACTCGTCGCGCGCTCCGGCTCGTTCGGCCTTTTCTCGAGAGCTCGGGAGCGAGGCTCGAGTGCACTTCCGCGAGAGTTAGTAATGACTGCTAATTCGCGGCGTTTGTTTGGTCGCCCGGCTACGATTATACTGCGCCACTTAGTCGCTCGGGCGTGAGCGTCAGCTATGCCAGACTGACACTGAGGACGCTACTTTGGGCTGGATGGTAGTTTGTGTTTTTTTTTACTCTTTAATTGATGTATTGGACGTACCGGCAGGGAAGGATAAATAAAGTAGACTTTTTCATTATTAATGAATTGTCAATAATTTTAACAAATTATTTTATTAGCACTAAAACACTAATACATTATTATATTGTATGTAAATATGTTTTTATTTGTGGAAATAATATATGCATATTCACAAAAAAAGTTAAAAGAAGTTGATTAATTGGGATGTTTATACCTCATCATGATACAGTTTTGAAAAGACACCGACAATGTTTACTATTACAATATTACATAAATGCATAAATTAATGTAACAAACGATTTAGAATGAAATCATAAACAATAAACAATATCGTACAACCATCTAAAAGGTAAATATCTCACTTCATCGTTCAGCATCGTATCAGAAAAGAACAATACCCTAAGCATCGCGCCATTAGAAGCCGCAGCCGAAAAAACGAAAACGAAGCCGAAATTCTTCCGCGGCGATATTGCAACAAGGTATTTGCGCGGAAAGCACTCGACTGGCGCTCCTCCTCGTTCTTTGACTGACAAGTTTGATTTCCGGCTCTGCTGCTGGCATTAATGCCGCCTCCATCGTCGCCGTCTTCGTCACCGTCGCCGAGGAGGAGGAAATAATTTCGCCCGACGATTGGACGACGACGACGACGACGACGACGGCGGCGGCTGCGGCAGCGGTAAAAGAGCAGAAATTTCCGCTGGATTCCCGGGGCGTGAACTCGCGATACCGAGGTTAAATGATTTCCAAGCGACCAGCGTGGAAAAAGCCGCCTGTGGGTCTGGAATAGTAGTTGCCTGATGAGTTCAATGTAACTTTGTGTCTCCGGTTTTTTTTTCTTCTAAGATTGATTGGTAGGGTTTCTTGTGATTATACTAAGAGTTATCAAAACTATACGTTTTATCTAAAATGTTTTCGAGTTAATATGAGAGCTTATCAATTCTAAGAGATTCGATATTTAACAAAGTAAAAATGCTAAGGCTACTCACAAATTGTTCAAAATTTCACGTAATTCAGGCGAGAAAGCAACCCCAGCCAGCTAATTATTTAACTACCCAATGAAATCCTTCCACCCGAAAAACAATACTACCCACCATCAACTAACCCTCTCACGCAGTTAACCCTGTTCTTCAATATACCCCGAAAACGACGTCACCGAGGCGGACCAAAGAGGCGAAAGGAGCGGCAAGTTCCAGCTCAGGGTTACGGCTGGAGATCTGGCCGGAGGTTATAACCCGGCACAATTATCGCCCCTCCCCCCCGGCTTTCTCACTTACCAACGGTTATTGTCTTCCCTCGGCGGAATCCGAGCCTCTCTCCGTGCCGCGGCGGACCCTCGGGAGTGATTCATGGCGCGACGACGAAGCTGCCCGAGTGTCCTGGAGGCGAGAATTTTATTTGCCGCGAAATGCCCCGACACTCCCCCGCCGCGGACAAAGTGTCCCTCCCCAGGAAATATTAATGGCCGGAGGATTCATCTTTTCGAGCGCGGCTCGATTTTATTGCGGCTGTCGTCGCTCGGCTGAGCTGGAATTTTGATTCGATTTTCGATGTGCTATGGTAAATTGAAAAGTGATATGTCGGAAGCAATTAGATTATACTGTTTTTTTTACGTTGAAATAGTGGAAATAAAATTTCTTAAAATTTGATAAATATATTTCAAACGTAACTTTATGATATTAAGGAAATAATAGAAAACAATAATAAAAGGACAGTAGGATATTTTATTACTTGTTATATATGCTGTAATGTTAGTAGTTTAGCTATATAGAATGCTTAGTTTGGCTATACTACATTAACCTTACACCTCAGTATTTGTCTGCATTAAGGTAAACCAACTAACGATTTAACACTTAAGCTTACTAAATTGATCGGTTACCTAATGCCATTATCTGCTAAATGGTAAACCTAAATTAACACATACCTATATATATTTCTATCCAATCTTTTTATCGAAACATTACAATTTCTTAAAGAAGCTATCTTATTCTTTGAGCAACAATTGCACTTCGAATGCAAACATATTTCACTTAAATTTTTAGTTTTATTCGGTATTGTATTATAAAAGATAGGATGAAGAAGAACACCCATACTACCATTTTAAACTGCAGAACTAATAGTCAATAAATTCGTTCCCAAATTATTTTCAAAAATTGTTAGAATGACTATTTAGAAAAAATTAAATTTATAGGTGTGGAAAAAGTTTGATACAACTGTCGATCCTGAGGGCTTAAGTGTGGAAAGATCTAAGAATACCACACAATTTTTTAAGCGATGTTTCATCGCCAACCCTTTAAAGCTTATATTTATTCAAAGTTTTCTTCTTAAATAAAATTTACATTACTAATATAATTACTAACTAAACTTGAAAGTCACCAAGCGTCGTTTAGAGGAGAATCTTCCTTATTTTTTTCAAGTCCTCAGGATCCAAAATTGTACAAAACGTTCTCCACGCTTTCAAACACGATGCTTGAAAATTCTTTCAACAATTTCGAATCTATTAAATTTATAACCTGTTTAATATTCAATAAATCAATACCCGGCAAATACAACGCATAACCTTCAATGCTTCAACCAGAAAATAATTAAAAATCCGCTTAAAACTCGCATTCGAAGCCAACAGTATTATCAGTCTCCCCGTCCCCTCGACGAAGTTTAAAATCTAAAATCAAAGGACAGCCCCCCGAAATAGAGCTTTTGCACAGGCACGATAATTCAGGCAGTTTACGGAGGAAAAGCCGCAGCGCAATACAAATAACTAAAGTAAAACGAGCGCGGTAGTAGAGTAGGGCCGAGTACGGTCGGCCGGTGCGGGGGGGATATCGCGCCGAGCGAGTGCCGCCAGTGCATTTAGAATAACTTACGGCATCACGAGATTACAAGTCCGGGGCTCGGCATAAACCCACCTTAGTCCCTCGCCCCTCTCCCTCTTCCCTCCACGGCTTCCGCGCAGCGGCGGCGGCGGCGGCGGCCTCGGCGTCCCGACGCCATTAATTAAGAGCTTCTAAGGGCCCGGGGAAAGGCTGCAATCTTCTGGACTACCGGTGCATCGGGCGCATACCCCGCCCGGG
>UCOL01002169.1:0-27962 GCA_900474335.1 Ormyrus nitidulus
TTTGGGGGGGGGGGGGGGGGGGGATTTCGCTGTTTAATTGAAAAGTCGACTAAAGCTACTTATAGCTAGCTGGATTTCGAGTTAATGACCAGAGCGGCGCGGAGACAATGTAACTGTATGTTGATGGCTGGCTGGCTAGTTCCGTCCGTTACTACTTAAACGCGCGTGTCGAGATATCATTTTTCACTGCGCCGAGAAGATTTTCACTTCGTCGGTGCATATTTAGTGGGCATAAACTTTCGCTTGGACGGGAAAGGTTTGAATATTTATTTTAGCGTTATGCGAAATAGGCTTATGGTATGGCGAACCGTTTGCTTTGCAGACTGAACCTGCACTACTTTTCTGAAGTTTTGCATAAACAAGATGATTTGTATGATTATTTTGAAAGGTCGTGCACACAAAATTTCGTGCGTTTACTAGAATAATGTTTGTTGAAGCGTACTTTAGATGTATTCTCGAATCTGACTTTTATCAAAAATGAAAAGTGAATGCATCAAGTCGTAAATGCTTGAAATTTGTTTTTCTAGAATCTAATTTAATCTCAAATTTCTATAATGAACCTACTAATTTTAGGTGATAATTGTTTTAGAGACGATTAAATTATTAAAAAATATTCTTCTGTTCAATATTATCAACTTTGAAGAGAAAATTAAAGCAATTAAGTTACTTTATGAAAACAAAAAACTGTGTACAGTGGTAAAAAAATACTATTTTTTTTTTTAGCATGGGATCGGCGTCGAGTTTGTGCGAGTTCTACCGGAAACTCATCCACCAGTTTTATCTAACATCTTCTGCGAATGCGATTCTAAGGACGACGTGGTAAGCTCATTCAATCAGTTGGATAATACTTCATTTTTCCACCTCCCAAAATAATGAACCTCGAGAATTCAATGAATAAATTCATACCGCTGAGGCGAATTATGCAACAGCCTGATTGCGTCAATTAGCGAACCCATGTACATTCATTGAATAGCGACTGCTAAAATTGCCGCATCAACAGAGACAGTTCAATGCTCGGATGAATTCTGTTTAGACGATAACGTGCGACTGCGAGGCGACACCTGCTCTGCAGCTGAAGGCATTCCGTCAGCAAGGCGATAAAATCGAAGCCAGCCATTACCGAGTCAACGTCAATCGCTTCCGAGCCCGGCTGAACGTCGTTTGCATAACGGAAAAGCTGCTCGTCGATCTGAAATGCGACGGATGGCCGGAGGTAACAGCCGTTGAATTTTAAAATCCTCCTCATCCGCCCTCGTGCATTCATCCGCGGATGCATCGGAATTAATTCGACAATGTTTGTACGCTGCATCGGCGGCGTACAGAAAGCTCAACGAAGCGTGAAAACCGGCTTCGCTTGATTTTTTTTTAATTTCACTCTTCTTTTTGATGTTCCGACGACTTCTTACGGGAATAATGATTCTGTAAGAGACAGGAAACCGCACGTTCTTGGAGCGTGTACTTGTAATGAACAAGCTCCTTGTGCAGTTGGTATTATTATTCTTGACATTAATCATAAAATAAAAAAGAAAGTTTTTCTTCGAATCATTACCGGCTCGGTGATTTATTTTAAAATGAAATTTTAAAACCGGACGAGTATTAACAAATAATGTCACCCTTAGGTAAAAGTGTCGCTGGCTCCTGTTGGCACAATAAAGAAGGACCTGGACGAAACACATCTGCAAGAACTGCTAACAGAGATCGTCGTGGGTGCATTACGCGGAACCAACCTGCACCTAAACCTTTCGCAATACACCAACTGCCCGCGACTTTGGCGGGAATCAACGAACCAGCCAGGCTACTCTTTGCCCATTCACTACGACAGCATGGTTAGTCAATATTTCAAGCGCGCTTGTAATTACTGTCCCGGGATTTAGTCACGCATAAAGTCAAACACCTTAATCCACTGATTTATAGAAAAAGGCGCTTGGTCGATGCTTTATTTCGCTGTGGAGGCTTGCTTAATGCTCTGGATGATTTGTGAAATTTATCTAGTTGATTTTCAAGTCTGTAAATTACTTGGGCATAAATTAGAAATTATTTTTATATTGATTAACGTCTGATGTGGAAAGAAAGTGCGAAAATTAATGCTTTTATGTAATGTCATTATTTTAAGAAGCAATTATGAAAGAGAATAAAATTACCGTTTACTGCCTTTTTTAAAATAGAAATAATTATTGTTAATTTGTGAAGGACACTGGATCAGCTATTCAAAAGTTAAAAATGTCTTTAAATGCACTAGTCAAATCTTATCTGAACATTCATAGAAGATAACGTAACTGCAATAACATCTATTTACGTGATGATTTTCAAGTTTCTTTGTTTCACTGAAGTAATTACAGTTTCTTACATCAAAATTATAATTAGAAACTTGAATTTACATTGCTGAAATGATTGATGTAGGATTACGACAGATTCCGAACAACCGACTTTTGTATGCAGGATAAAAAATTACTTAACTCACGCAAACCAAAGTCCAAAATCATGCGAATCTTAATTAGCTCTAAAAGTTTTCTCACACAAAACATCTCGTAATCGAGTGTTACGTAGAACAGAACTAATTTTTCCCTTGATTCAACAGAGTGGCTCGAGCTCGACGATCAATCGGCAGCGACACGGTCAGGTACACTCATCGGCCTCGACGATACAGCAATACGTGCCAGGCGAACGCCGACTACTCGTTAAGGTCGTGCGGGCAGCAGATCTCGCCGGACTAAACGACTGCAGAGAGCCGTACGTCGTCGTCGAGGTGGATGAACCACCGCAAAGGCATCAAACTGCCTTCAAGAAGGACACCAAAAGCCCTGTCTGGGACGAGGCCTTTTTATTGTACGTGATTTCGCTTTATGGCGCTCTCAAATGTTTTATGCTGATTGGGAAATTAAGGATTAATCTTTTTAATTGAAGTAACTGAAAAAGATAATTTAAGTACAATTTATGAATAGTGTCTACTTGAGCAGTACTTAAGTAGGTAGTTTAGAAAAAGACTATTAAAAAGTGACAATAAATTCAATCTTTCTTGAAATTAAACTATACTTTATTTTTAATTTTTTTAAATATGTTTAAGCTCTAATTATAAATCAAATTTAAATTTATCGAAGAGCTAACTTACTTGGATAATACAGAAGAGTAATTTATCATTAAGTGCGACTTATTTATATTCGTATGTTGAAGTGACATTGCAATTTGAACTCAAGTTATGCGCTTCACTTTGCAGCGACATCAGTCAAAACACGACGGAAGTTTTACTCGAGGTTTACGATAGAGTTAATAAGAGCGACAGGTTTTTGGGTCTCGGTATTGTCGGAGTCGAAGAGCTTTTAGCAAATCCAAGTCAGAGGCAAATTATTCCTTTGCAAGCGAGGCCTTACGAAGAAGATGAAGTCACCGGCACTCTCACCGTCGAAGTGCGTACAAAAAAATTGCCTTTAAATGAAATTTTATCAATTATTAACAAATGTCGAAATATTTAATTCGAGTACATTGGATCTTTTCAGTTCCTCTTTATCGAGGGTGCGGAAGTGCCGCAAATTGGCAACAAGCCCTACAAGGTGAAGGAAACGATCAAGCCGCCGGCCTCACCGACGCGCAACTACAATCCGACAAACAACCTATTGAGCAACAATAGCATTAACTATAACAACGGTAACAGCACACTTATTTTGTACGACTCTACAAACGAATCGGGAGGCGGTAAATATCGATTATATCGTCTAGTAAGAGAGAGAACCCCCGCGTGCTCGCCTTGAACAAACAAAAAACTTAAAAATTATAAAATTAAGCTCGCGTTTACCAACCAACTCAAGCAACTCGCCTGCCTCCAAAGCATTCTCGACTGACCATCTTGCTCCGGATTTTTAGCGACTAGTAGACATAGTAGACTTTCTGTTTTTTTTTCTTTTTTAAACATGCCTAGAGAACGTCTACTTTTAGGTTTTCTGTTGGATCTGGAGAATCCACTTTATCGCCCGAGGGGCTATTCACTCTCTCCCTTTTTTTTATCATCAAAGAGTATATTCCTGTACATAAATCGCTCTTGTGTATAATGATCTTTTCGATAATTTTCAGTGATTTCAAGTGTTTCATGCTTTTACGTGACTTTACAAATGTAAGTGGAATATGGTGCGCTTGAAATAAAAGAGAAAAACAAAAATTTAAGGGAAAATTGTGTAAATACTTGGTGTTTTCATGTCAGTGTTCGTGTGTTTAAAGTCATTGTTCGATTCGCTTTTAGAAACATTAATTCATTTAAAACTGATTTTCGACTCTGTTGTACAGATTTTTTACGGTTGCATTTACAAAGTTACACGTAAAAATCCATTTCATAAAAGTACTTCATATTATATCATCTGTATTATTTTTATGAAATCTAATGCACATATTGCACTTGAAATCAAGGCATAAAGATTTTTACTTAGTAGTTTTTAATATCAATATAATAATTGTAAAAGAAATATCAATTTTAGAAAGTCTTTAAATGATTCTGTATTGTCTAATCACCTGACAGTGAGACTAATTTTAAAATAGTTATTGCAACTTTAAGACTGACTTATTTAAAGATCCACCTCAGAGATAGAATGTAGTGAATGGCCCCTTGGTTTTGGCTTAATTGCGTGTTTATTAGAAGCACTGTAAAATGAGTGAGTTTGAAGTTTTGCCTTAATTTTGAGAAAGGTCCATAAAAAGATTTTCTAAAATCGAAAAAAAAATTAAAATTTACCTTAAAATTTCTCAATTGTCATGAAATATTTTTAAATTTTCTTATTCTTTTAAATTTTGAAAGTTAAACATACCACAGTGCATTCAACATTCATTGTTTACAAATATCATTTGTATATTGTGATTCAGTTATATAAATGCATAATATAGAACAAGAGTTTAATGTAAATTGAGAAGCAGAAGAGTGACAATGTAAATATTCCACTGCCAAATAAAATTTGCATCAAAGGTATTAGGAATTATGCCAAAATGGGTAATGACCTTTTAAATATCAAGCTGTGTAAGAAGTATAATGTAAAGTTTGAAAAATATTTTTCATAGGTTTTCTTTTGTGAGACCCAATTAGAGTTAGTTTCAAGAAATCAATGTGATTTGCACGGCTAAATTAGATTTTAATGCTGTGGACTTGTGTTTGAAATTTTGCACGCGCTTTACTTTCAATGTAGATATCCTTAATTTTATGTCAAATTTTTTAAAATCACACTAATTTAAGTAGATTAAACTGTCTAATTAAAAAAGAGATTCTGATGTCCGTGTTGTTTTCAGAGAGAATATTTGAAAGCTCTTTAAGTCACTTTTTGTAAGTTGACACATTATTAATTTAAATTCTTTTTCAGATTTCTTAACGAATGGCAACTCAGTCATTGATTCACCTTATAGAAGTGGACAACCAAATGGTAATAAAGGACCTCTCATCGTTCATAGTCAACAGAGGGTAAGAGTATTCTTTTAATGTTTAAAGCTTTATTTAAAAGCATGTTGTGCGGAGGCCTGTTTTGAAAAACTTACCAAAATACTAATACGAAGCATGGTTTTTACATTTTTAGAAAGCTGAACGACAAGTTGTTAAGGTGAGATTTTTCAATACTAAAATTTTTTTAATTTTTCCAAAAAGAATTTCATAAAATTAATAACTTGTATTAAGTAAACTTTAAAAGTGTCATCTTGCAAATTCTAAATTATTGGAAAATTTGTTTAAATTTTAAGTCAGCAAAGTATTTTTCTTGTATTTCATTAGTATTGAATTATAATAAAAACAGAAAAATGATTGTTTCAAATAATAATAACAAGTTTTTTGCTGTGTGTTCACTAATACAACAGGTCGCATTAAATGAGAGCGGTGGCTGGCAAGAAATTCCTTCCGAAGTAAGTGAACATCTTTAAAGTGAACACTAATATTAACCGATTGAAAATTAATTATTTATTAAAGTATAGAATACTGTAAATACAATAAAATAATTTAGAAAAAGATTCTAAAGATTTATATTTATATTTTAGCTTGGAGATAAAGAAACAAGCATAGCTTCTGGACAAGACAGTACACCTAATTCTTCAAATTCTGATGGTATGAAAGTATAAATGAATTCTATTTAAAATTAAACTTATTTTTTTTACGCTAATTAATAAAATTGCTTTGCTTACACATTGCTGCATTCAATCTGTATTTTTGTTTTTCAGAAAGGGGAAGGACTAGGAGAAAACGCAGAGACTTTTTTGGGACAATCAGAAAGAGATTGGGTCGTTCAAAGACAAGAAGTAGATCAGTTGGACCAGAAGGAGATGCAAACCATGAAGATGCTCACTCTAGATCTATTTCTGCTGACAGGGCAAGAGATCCAGGATCTGGTAAGTTCACTTACCTCTAGACAGTTATTTTCTTTATCGACCTGCTTCGATAATACAGAGATACATTATTTGAAAATACAAATTTATTCTTTGCAATTTCATTTCCTTTTATTATTAATATTAAAGAAGTATTTTTAAAATTAAAAAAATTAATATATTATAAATGCATTGTCTAAATAAATACTTTAAATTACAGAGAATGTTGTTTAATGTCTTCGTCATTTACAACACTTAAATTTGAAATTTCATTTAAAATACTTTTGAAAATATAAGATTTTAATTATTTAGATCATTAAAAATCGATTTATTGCATCGATTTACGTCAAAATTTGAAAATAAATAATAGTAACAGAAGTTAATAAATCAATAGGATACTTACCCGTGGAAAACGAGCACACTTGAAATATTACAAAAACAAGAGTTTTCATTAAATTGAAATAATTTATAAAAATCACTATCATTTCTTCTAACTTGAAACATTTGCTGTTTTAATTAGGATAGGATTTTTAAAATAACTAAAAATATTTTTCAAATTTCAAGAAAATCCGTTTTCCATGCATTATTAAAATACATTCTCTTAGTAAATTTAAGTAAATGCTTTGCTTTGATTTTTTTTTTAATTCTTCTTATCTTTTTTCGAATACTTTTAATTGCTTTTTAATTAATAAAACTAATCTTTTTATACTTCTATGAATTTAAACTCTGCAGTAGCTGTTTATTTACATCTAAATATTCGCTTTTTCAGCTTCAAAAGTCCGGCAATTTTTTTCGTTTCTGATCAATGCACAAAATGGCGGTTCCGCCACATTCCCGTAATTGTTAATAAAATATATGCAAGTATTGGGAAGACCGATTTTTGTTTGCCAACATATGTAATACACACTTCAAACTTGAAATTACTGATTAATTTAATTCATTGTTTATAATCATTTGCATTTCTATAATTTTTGTAACAAAACTGCATTTAAACGTAATTGAGTCCACTGTAAAAATAAAGAAATTATGTACCTGAAGAAAGTAGTCACGGTGATTTTTACATGCTTTAAGTTACTCGACATTTAAATGTATTCATTCTGTACAACTTTAACTTAAATTAATGTTATTAATATTCATGAAAATTAGTTTTATTTCCAAAGATTAATATTTTTCATCATATATTAATACTGTAAAATAATTGACCTTTTTCTTTGACGCTTTATTGCTACTAATAATTTTTTGTTATTTAACATATTTTTATATTTTCTCTCGCATTTACTTACAAAACAATTACAAAATAATTTTAATTACATCTTTTTTATTTTTTTATAAATGTATAAAAAATTAATAATAGATAGAGAGCTATTAAACAAGAATGTTTTTTAATACCAAAAGATAACTAATTCAAATACAATATTCAATTATATTAGTTTGTGAATGATGAAGGTTTTAATAACTATTACACATGTAAAGTGACCTTAAACGTTATAACGTATCTAATAACTTTTTCATTAGTTTGGATATGCGTAATCTTGCGTTTATTTTGTGCTTTAAAACCTTCAAATTTTATAGGGCGAGAAGAACATTCAAGAAGATCAAGTGTTAGTGAAGCTTCTGCTATTAGCGGAACTTCTACAAGAACTTATATCAATGAAGCATCAACATTAGTCCTAGAAACATTAGAGAATGGCATTCGAAAGTAAGAAATTAACAGTTTTTAAATCCTCGATTTTAATGTTCGAAAATTTATAAAATAATTTTTTTGAAAATTATCTTGTTTAGGCACTATCTTGTTCCATTGTCATTGGCACAGAAGAGCAAATGGAAGAAAAAAGGCACGAAGCTTCACATCTTCAATGATCACACATTTATAGCAAAACATATGCCAGGGTAATTTTTCTTTTTAGAAATGTTTCGCGTCTTTTAAATTTAAATAACAAAAAATTAACGATTTTAAATATGCAGGGGTACAGTTTGTGAAGTTTGTAAAAGAACATTAGCACGAAGATTAGGCAAACAAGGCTATGAATGTCGAGACTGTCAAATGAAATGTCATAAACACTGTCACGTTAAGGTCGACTCAATGTGTTCATCTTCCACCATTCAAAGCATAGAATTGTAAGTATGGAAAATATTTATATATCGTTAAAAAGATTTCTCATTTCAAAAAATTATTTTGGTTTTTTCTTTGAAAAAAAATAAAATAAGTAATAAAAAGCTTTAAGTAAAACAAAATTTAATTTAATAATTAACTTACCAAATGAAATAAAATAAATATTTCTTAACACAATTTTCTTTTGACCGGAAAGGTCCCTACTTCCTGTTCTGAGCGAGTAGGATAGGTAAGCTGGCACTATGCAATTTAATTTGAAAATGAATTGTGCTTGATATTTTCTTATACTTTTTAACTATCTAGTGTTAATCTATGCATGAAAACAATTTTTTTGTGTATTTAAAAATTTTTGTAATTCAAATTCGTATCATTTAAATACTAATTCTGCGTGAATTATTTGTGCAATTAATGATTAATACTTTTACTGAATGACTAGCAACCAAACTAATAAAACTAGTAAAGTAAATTTACAACCATTTAATTTGGAATTTGGTTCATTGAATTTACTCTTTATTGTAACACAAGCATAAATGAAGGTTTTTGACTGTATTATATTCTTAAGAAAATCCAAAAACCTCATTTTTCTATTTAATTTTAATCTCTATTCGTAAGAAAAACTGTATGTAAACGACCATATTTCTGTATTTAAAATTGAAAAAGATAACTTGAAATAACTTTGAAATCTTAGTAATAATAAATCGCACATAGATTCTTAGATATTTGCTTTAAAGTAGATTATGCGATTGGAAATTTGCAAATTTGACTTACTTCTTCAGTATTTTAAAAATTAACAGAAAACCTGCTTGGTATATTGAAGTATCGATTTAAATTTGAACAAAATTGTGATAAGGAGATGTGAAAAGATTTTAGTTGCTAATTTTTTACTTAGAAGTATTTTTAGAACAATGTGAATGCGGCTATTTCGCCAAATTGTAAGAATAACAATTTTGCAACATAGTAGATGAATTTAATATTTTTGGATTGTAATGTAACCGCTTATTATCTTATTTTTTACTAGCATTAGAACTACGAAAAACTGTACTTCACATCTCCTTTGTTTCACGCTCCAATAAATTAATCATTTCTTTTTCTTCATTCGCAGGAAGTACGTCAAAACTCCAGAATTGAAGAGGCAAGCCTCGGTGCGAAAATACTAGTGTTGCAGAAAGCCTGTATTTTTGGCAACTTGTTAAACACGGTTCAAGGTTCGGCTTATGAAACTTCACTTCGTCGAATTCCACTTCTGATTTTAATAATATACAAATAATACTATCGATTTCAATTCAAAGCTTGGCTTTAAGAAAAGAGTTACAAAAAAGGGAAGCAAATGACCGAGTACCTGCTTTTTATGCTATATACGAAATGTTGAAATAACGGTTGTTAACGATTAATTTCTTCAATCCCGTAATTTATTTATTAACGCGGTCCATACGAATATCTTGATTATTTTGTAACTATTTATTTAAAAGGCAAGGATTTTCTAGTCTCGTTATCTTTTTAACGTTATTAATGAAGTTGATAATCTATATGAAGTGACTAGTATTATTGAAATATTTTTTATCACTAATCTTCCACTCTGGTCCTCCAAAGTAAAGGTTGAGAAAAGCAATTTATATATTATACGAGATTTTTTTCGGGGAATTTATATTTATTTTGTTTGATTATATAATAGATATATATTTTTTGTTTTTCTAATAATTCTTGAAATTTTTATAATTCTTAATCGACTGAATGATTATTTTTTGTAAACGACTAATGAATTCTCCAGCGAAAGGAAATAATCAAAAACGAACGCACCATGCGACGCATAAACGTGTCTTTAATTTCGTCTTCATGATAAATCATGCATCATTGTTTTTTTAATTAATAATCATCATCGCAATACTTCTTTCGAAATGATATTAATAAATACTTTTTTACGCGACAATATACATATATATATATATTCGATAAAGTGAAATGTCGCATTCAAATGTCGAATGTGTAGTTTTTGTACTAAAAAGAATCTTCCTTTTGTTCATAAATTAAGTATATATTTACTTATTTACCTGTTTGTACTTATAAAAAGTGAAAAGTTATGCAACTTTCGAAATTGACATTTTTGAATGCGATGCGCAATATATCGTGTATATTCGATAATTTCTAAACGAGTGATTAATATTATTTAAGAAAATGATATATAATGTATAAGCACCTTTCAATCGCGCCTACCAACAAAACACGATTAATAGTGCCTAGATATTTAATAGATATTCTTGTTACACACACTTAATATATATATATTAATATATTATACGATATTAGAGCTATATCGTCGCAATATTAATATATGATTTATAATTTGTGACATAGAAAATTTATGATACCAGACATTTCTAGTCTCGGTACAAAAATAAAAGTTTTGAATTTCACATGATATATTGTAAACCATGACAACATCGATGACATAATTATAATAAATTATAATAAACAAGAAAAAGTTTTTTACTCACATGCCCCTTTTCACGTTATCCTTTATTATCATAATGCAGTAAATTGAAAAAAAGTCAGTTAACAATTTTTGAAATTATTTTTTGTTTATTTAAGGATACATTAATAATTAGAAGAATATAAACTGCATAAATGTTTTCTTTTATTTATGCAGACTTGCAAACGACTATAAATAGCTGGGTAGTGCGTATGTATTAAATAATACAAATTTTGCTCGGAATGAAGACTGAAAAGATGAATGAAAATAAACTAATTTGATTCTTTATTAAATTAGCTTTACATATAACGTAAAATATACCCAATTTACAATCACGCTAACGTAAAATTTAACCATTTGTATATCCAGATGTGCGTATAAAATTACAAGACATCATTTTATTATCGTTGTGAAAGTTTTGGTATTTTAACAGATAATTTAAGCTAAGCGGATTTTCAGATCCCTTTTAATTCTCTAAACAGGTTGCATCTAATTTTATGAAGTTATAAAATATTTTTTATTTACAATATAGAATTAGCAATTTTTCTGTATCACACCACCAAACAGTTTACATTAAACGCGAATGCAAAATGAAAACTTTCTAAGCCCCTTTCGCAACTGATACTTGCAAACAACTCGCGACGATCTCAAAGATAATAGCTTTAAAAATTCTCTATTTTCAAATGCCAGCAATGAAAATTTGTCATAGTTATAAAGCACTGACTTTATCTCGCCGACAAAGCCCAGAATTAAAGGTAACAAGCGCGTTTTAGCCCCGTACGCATACCACGTGACACACTGTAAACCCCAATCGCGGCCGTAAAAGCGCAAGTCGGCAATAATTTCGTATCCAGAAAATCTGCGAAAGCCGCTTACTTATGCCGAGAACACGTGCAGTCACGCTAAAAGGCCTCCTTATAAAGGTAAAAGCGGGATAAAAAGAGGGGCCGGCGGGGCACATCATCCAGCGAGACGCGTTACGAGCGTTTTCATAATTCAAGCCAACGAGGTTGAACCAAAGTAGAATTTAAATTTCCCCTCTTAATACCCGCTCTCTTTCTCTCTCTCTCTCTCTCTCGTCCATCCATCTGCACGCGTTACAGGACATAATAAGCCGCGTGCGCGCGCGCTTGTAGATACATCGCAGGGGACGACGCACTTGGCGCTTTTTCGCTAAAGCGCTTAAAAAGAAAATTTATGCGTAATTTAATCAATCCCGGCGCGTTTGTCGCTCGTTAAATTCGCTCTCTCTCTCTCTCTCTCACTCGAAGTGGGGGGAGCGTGCGTGTGTATGCGCGAGTGCACGGAGAGGCGCGCGCGCGCGCGCAGTCGGTCGGGAGGGCGGAGCCCGCAGCGGCCGGGGGAAGGCCCTAAACGAGCCGGCGAGCCGCCGAAGGGAGAGCCTCCGACCAATTGAAATAATGGGGGAGAGCGCTCTTTTGCTAGATTGATACGCCGAGATCGCGGGGAGGGGGAGGCTGCCAGTCCCGATACCCCTTTCCCGTATAAGTGCCCCGGCGATTTTAGCGATGCGCGCTGCCCGACCGACGAGCCGAGGAGAGGATAATCTGCGCCGATAGCCGGGGACGGGAGAGAGCGACCGCGGGAGGAATGGGACTTTTTTCGCTTTTTCGGCGCGAGCCGTCTTTTTTTTTGCCTGGTTTTTAATTGCTTTTTGGGAGCTGGATTTTTTCGGCTAATTAGAGAGGGATTTAATCGCGGCTCTTGCGATTTCAACACGATATTTGTTCTTATTTAATTTGTTGATTAAAATGTTTCGTTTGGATAACCTTTCGAAGTTCATTCGCTTATTTTATATCCACAACTAAAATTAGATCTAATGTATTTTGTATCGCAACGTACTTTGTATAAGGTATATAGAAAGAGTTTCTTTTGAGTATAAAGCCACGCTCTTCTTTGTTTGTAGACCTCAAGCATGCGTTTTTAAATACTTACCGAGACATTTATGTTTACTTTTCATTGACACAAGACAGTCTAATGCCAAGAAAATTAAAGTGTAGAGCTGCTTCCGATTAAAGAACTTCCCGTTAAAAATTACAAGTAGTTAAAGACCTCATGGTAAGACCAGATTCGTTATTCTATTCCTACGTCACGCGCCTGTAACTAAAACGCCGACACAATTTTATGTGCTCTCAATTTGATCCATCAACAACGTTAGTTACGTAACGACATTACAGTGTATTTAAAATGCGTTTAGCGCGGCATTTTCGAGCGCAATATAAAGTCTAAAATTATTTCTTGCCGAGCCGAAGAAAGTACTTTACATAAGTTTTGAATTGCAAATAGTCGCGCAGAAGAAATATTTAAATATCATTTATGTAATGCGTCGCTCGACGTAATACAAAGGATTTCACTTATACAATAGATAAAACAGAAATTGTTGTCATTTTTTTTTCTTCCGCTCCCCCCACATAATCACGGGTCACGAGAGTAGTCGGTATCCGAGGCAGAATTGCTCAATGCAAAAGTTTAAACAGTGCAATTACCAGTTTGCAAAATACGTTGGCGGAAAAAAAGGCGCTCAAAACGTATTTACGCTCGTACAGCGGTCGTAGATGCAGACTATACTTTTAGACTTACATTCGGTGTACATAAGAAGAACTTTCTGATGATTACATGCATTACATTCCGTACTGCGGAGCTTTGCGTCAACTAGACCTACGCAATAATTTATACTTTTTTAATTTAATTGTACCGCAAAATGACGTGTTTCTATAAAAAAGATGTTCTTTTTAATGCTTTACTAAACTACCACAAGTTTTGCAATTATTCTTACTGCTTTTATTGAATTAATATTCGCATTTCTTTATTCCACAGCCTTTTCCTCGGATTGAATTACTTCTTTATTGCACGAAATATTCTTAATAAAAATATTCTTAATAAAAATATTCTAAAATATTCTTAATAGGAAATTTAAAAAGTATTTGCTAAATCTAATAAAACAGTGGTTATCAGTAAATGCTAATTCTATATCACTTACATTTATTGCATAATTTATCCTATAACCTTCGGTTGCCTGTCATTTACTTTGCGTCTAAGCATGATGGTAGAGGAGAGTCGCTTATAGTAAACCCAATAAAGAAAATAATGATAAACTAACCATCAATTGAGTTAAATACATTGAATGAAAATGATTCTCGTGCTTATTTTGAAACGTACTCAAATAAAATTAAATAATATATTTATAATAATTTTTTTAATTTAACATAATATATTCGACATATTCGATATATTTATGTCGATGTGCTTGTCTCGTTTAAACTGACGGATTGCATTCTACATTTTTCGAATAAAAAGTTTTAAATGGACGATTTGTCAACCGACTCTATTAATTTTCCCATTACGGTCTTCCTTTTACTTCGGTCAATTTAGTACTTTAAAAAAGACGATCGTCTAAAATTGTCAGACCACCTAGTAAAAAGGATTTATTCAAGCCCTAAAGATCTTCAATCACATTTATTCACGCTTGAGGACATCACGAGCAGTCGGCTTACCCCACAAGTCGAATCAATTTGCGCGACAGCAAGTAGAACAACAGCCGTAGCAGCACTTTACACTCTCCCCCCCCCCTCTCTCTCTCTCCCTGAAAAGAGAAAAAAAAAGTGCGAAAGAGCGTAATAATACCTCGGCGAGGCGCTCCGGCCGGGGGTAAAAATTTCACCTCACCATCCATCACGGGCATCAACAATCACTCCGCGGCCGGTGATCCATCACTCTTATGCCGCGACTCTCGCGGCGCTCTTGCATATACGCCGCGTGCGTATCCTCCGCGCAGAAACGTATGTCCCTTTTTCGAGAGCCATTACGCACGTGAAGCAGCTGCGGAACGGTAATGAGTCCAGTTAATCAATTATTAACGCACGCTCGTTTGCCGGGGCGCACACGCGACGAGGACGACGACGGGTATACGGCGGCGGCGGCGGCGCGGCGCTTCGCCGTACGTATATCCACGGGAGAAACAAGTGTAAACTTCTACATACGCGCGCCGGACGAGGCACCGCAGACACCGCAAACTTGATAATCGATACATATAGGCTTTTACCGAGAAAAAGACGAGGCGGAGATGCCCAAGTACGACGCAAAAACACACCGGGGGTGCTTGCACAGCGCGGCAAAACAGCCAGAGAGAGAGAGAGAGGGAGAGAGAGACAAGTCCGAAACGAGCCGTCAGGAAGTTTGCAAAATTTGCACGGGCATTATGTATCGCGCATATACGGTACTGCCGAGGAGAGAGCGCGCCGCTAAGCCGAGCGGAGGTGGGAGAAAACGAGGGGAAAGTTGGCTTCTCCAAGCGAGTCGTGTCGTTAAATTGATCGCGATGTGAACGAGCAACGAGCGCGAATAAAAAACTTAGAGTATGTGCACGCGGGGAGGGAGAGAGAGAGAGAGAGAGAGAGAGAACTGAGTCGTACTGAATGATTGCGGGATTGCGGGGAGGCCGAAGCGATGACAAACTTTGTCAGAATTCGTAATGTTTTTTCAACGACTTTACATTCTTACCCTGACGCTGTTTTTAATATGTGTGTAATTTGTTGATCGGAACAAATTTTATTTGGTCAATTTAAAATTTATGAAAACTTTTTTGAAATGCACGGTCTGTCTCGTTATTTTTAAAATCTTTCATAATGGAAGTGCAAATAACACGAAATGTTTTATAATAACTTTAGTTCTAAAAAGATTATCAAATCACTTCGAAGTAGAATTAAATATGAGGATAAGAGGAAGAAAAAAAAAGAACACCAGAAAAATCTTTGCTAACTTCTGTAACTGTCTACGGGTAAAAGTCAATTTGATCAGGTGTTTGAATTTTAATCAAGTATAAAAAAATTAGTGAATTCTCCAAAAGTCAAGGGCTGCTAGTTCTAACGATATTAATAACAGTGATCAACAAAATAACTTTTTGACTTCAGTTTTGAATCATGCAAGTCCAAACAAGTGTAACATTTATCTTGTACAGTTTATTCGGTAGAGTAGTTTAAAAAAGTTGTCTCTACATCATCAAACAGTTACCGAAGGTGATAAAAATAATTTTGTTTAATTTCAAGATTTTTATGCATCGATTTTTTAAGTGAACAAGAATGTAAATGTGCAGCAGACATGACAAGTGATCAAACTGATAGCATACTATAATCGTATGAAATACGATATATTCAGTGAAATGTCAACGTGTTCCTTTAAAATTATTAAATTCTTTAATAATATATTTTAAGATAAAAGCCATTAAGTAGATAAATTAGTTGCAATCGATTTGAAATGTATATATTTTATTGATATTAAGGATGGAATATCCATTTGATGATCACGCAATGATATTCTTTATTTTTAAGCCGCTGCTACTGAACGATTCACATATTTCTGTTTCGTCTTCAATTGAGATCCGCTACCAATACGAATTAATGCAAATTCGAATTTTAAAGACGTATCGTGGATCCAACACTTAAACTGTAATCAACGTCGGATTTCAAACGAACCGTACCATCTACCCGTCATAACTCTTTCAGTAATTGGTATTTCGTGGTTCTTACAGTAATTTGTTTCTTCGCTTACTTTATGATTATCTTTTTTTATCAGGTACTTCCAGTTTGAATGGATAAGAGCAATTTCGACTTCTCGAGTAAAAAATATATTGCAAGTAATGATCAATCTTATAATTTTTACATTTTATAATTTATTTTATTTTCAATACCGAAAAACAAAAACAACTGCCAATAATTAGAGAGACAAATATGCAGCGGTTACACAAATTATAAGAATCGATAGTTTATTACAAATTGCACCTTCATTTTGTTTTGTCAAACAGAGAAAACGAAGTAAGGATACGCGCAAACATAAAATGTAAACGCCTTTGTCCGTTGTTCTTAGAAGTGTGCCGTTTTTTCTAAAAAAACAAGAAGAAGTTCACCAAAGGGCATAATTTCAAGCTGGAAACCAGGTTGTGCATTATACATTTTCACGAGTCCTCCAGGCGCGTCATTCCCGGTGACGTTTTTGCGAAGTACAAACTCCTTTGGAGAAGAATTTTTTAAGCGGGAATTTATTTTCTTTTGAAGCTTTGTTATTTTCGCTGTTTTTGTTGCGTCGGTTTAAGTGTAAACAAAGCTAATGACGGATAATAACGCGTATTATGCGATTTAAAGAACAATTGTCTTATCTTCTTTTTGAGGAAGCTGCTTTGTTAGTGAATAATTAATAGTTTTTATTTCACATGAATTAAAACATTCACCATATTGTAGAATGATTTTTTTTTAATAATTAATGCTACATTACAATTTTCAATCGTCGTTGTCAATAATTTTGTTTTCAATGCTTCTATATCCACTCAGTCATTTTATGCAGCTCAATTCCAAAATTTCCGATTAACTCGAACAGAAACAATTCATAATAGACCCCTAACTGTCTCAGCACAGTCCCCTCAAACTAATATACTCAAAAAGCAGTCAAAGCAAGCCCTAAAAATGCCAAACTCTCGCCTGCGGTTCACCTCATAGTAGCCGACCATCGCCGGCGATTCTCCTTCCATCAGCGCGCTGATGAGAGAATAAAGAGGAGAAAGGAGAGTAGCGACAAAGCGAGAGAAAGAGAGAGAGAGAAAGGGAGAGAGAGAGGAAGGGGAGCGCGAAAGGAGACACAATATGTCTATTAAATTATTCACAGGCAGTTACCAGCTCGTCAGTCGGGTCCGCCCTCCTTTGGGCTTTTTTTATCAGCCGCCCTAAGCCTAAGCGAGAGAGAGAGAGAGAGGAAAGACACCTATATACCCCCGGAGTACCGCGAGACTGTGACGAAGGCGATCGAGTTTTGCTCTCTTTTTCCCTGCCAACTTTTTCCATTTGCGGGCTTCTTTTTCATCCTTAATGGCCTCGGCTTCCCGCCGGCCGCGGAAGGCACATATAAAATGCGCGGCGCATTGTGCCATTGCGCTGACTTAATATTCATTGTTGTCGCGCTAAGGATGCCGGAGTGATTTGCCGGGGAATACTTTCATAAATGATAAGTGAATTTCGTCCCTATTTTTCCTCGCCGCGTGTTTCGACGGAGAGAGACGGGATTAGGCGCTGCTCGGTGCGTCGCGCTCGGCTACTGGTAAAAGGAGCTTTTGTGCAGAGAGAGAGAGAGAGGCTTTTTTTCCGGTGCGGTTTATGAAGCTGTTTGGGAGGATAAAATGCACGGTTTATGAAACTGTTTGGGAGTGTAAAGCGCGGATTTACCGGGCTTTCTCGCGTTATTAGTTTCACGGGAAAAGAAAGTTTTGTTCGAAGGGTAATCGGATGTTAATCAGTTAACAAACATTTGCACGCTTTTTTGGGAAGCAAAGTTTCTAAATTTAAAAAATTTCAGATACTTCGTACAAAGAATGTTTGATAAATGTACATGTAAGTTGAGAGTAAATGTTTTCTCTGATAATCCGCAAAACTTTCTTACTCCAGAACAGTATAGTAGTTTTTAACTCTCTATTTTGCAAGTACTGCCCAACGACCACAAGTTCCCAATGCAGTTTCAGCAATTTTGGTTTTTTCTCTCGACTGCACTCGCTCCGACAGGAATAAACATCGTCCATTCCCAGTGCCCAGTGTCTGGCGGATATTTTTTTGGCCGACTGCCATTACAATATTCCGGGGACTTCTCTCATTTTTCCGCCTGGGAGAACAAAGTCTCTCGCAATAAAGAAATGTCAGGCCGCAGCCTTGTGCCGCGCGATGAGATGCATCCGATTCGCGTCGAATGTGCAATGCCGAGGGGATCTCTGGCTGAGAACTATCTGCTATTCTAGAGTATGTTAATGCCTGCTATAAATTATTATCGACGCGTACCTGTTCCCCATTGAGGAGCTAAGCGCTTCGCAAGAAGTTTCATAATTGCATCGGTGGCTCGCGATATTGAAACGTTCCGCGCAAAGACTCATTGCTGGGTTCGATGCAAATAAGACGGTACAATATGATGTTTTAATGTTTAATGCCATTCGATACTCCGCTTTAGATCTTGATTATAAGCCTCTCCGATTAACAGAAGCGTCTAATATTCTCAGTTGCTACCGTAAATTAGAGTAACAGTCCAAGCTTAATGATTAATCGTATCTTTTGCAAAGCGTAATTATAGACCATTTACATACTAGAAACATTTATAAATCTCTAAAGCAATATACCACGGAACCCTATACAAAGCGTGGACACACAAAAAGAATCCGTACGCAGCCTCTCGACAAAAGGCGACGAAGACAATTTTTTTCTCATTCGTCTCCCGCGGACAAAAGGCGTACGCAGCCACCGCCGGCTCCCCCGGACGCACAGTTGCAGCGCGCTCGGATCGTTTTCTTCAAATAAGCATCGGGGCCTCGCCTCGCGCGCGCGGGTGCTTTTTAGCCCGGTGTCAAAACAGGCGTCATTACGACGCAGGCAAATTGATTTTCGGCTTTTAAAGCTGCAGAGAGAGAGAGAGAGAGAGAGAGGCAGCTCGTGAAAGGCGCGGCGGCCTGGCAGCAGCAGCAGCCGGGCTGCACGTACGCTCGTTCTCTCCCCCTTGTATTAATTTCCTATTCGTCGCGCGCGCTCGCACATCGGGCCGCGCGCGAGCTGCTCCGCGGGCCCCGGCCCGCTATATATATATAAACTATGTAATTTGCCACGGCGGCCTCTTTATGATCCTCGGCCATTGGTCGGGGTCGAAAATTGCGCCCTCCCCATTGGGCCGCAGCTCTCGCGCCGAGCAAACGGACGAGGAAAGTGCAAAAATCACACCGCGGCCGGAGGAGAGAGGGGGGAAAAGCGCCCGTTTAAAACCTTTAAAACTCGACTTTTTACGACTGGCGCGCGCTTAAACAATAAGCGGCTATAATTGATATATCGACGCGCTCACTCTCCGGCAAGTGGCTTCTCTCTCTCTCCCTCTCTCTCTCTCTCTCTCTCTCTCTTTCTCTTTGCGGGCCTTTTTTTTATACGCTCCTCTAATGTACCCGCTTACGTGCAGCCTCGTAAAACTTTCGTATATAATGCGCGACGATAAAATGCAAAGCCGGAGAGCCCCGCCGGGCCGCTAATTTTCGAACTGAGCAAGAGCGGCTGCTTGTATTATTTTCGGAGGATATGGCTTTTTAATCCCTGGAGAGAGAGAGAGAGAGAGAGAGGGAGGGGGGACTCGTAAATCGTAATTTGCGAGAGAAAGAGAGAGGGCGGCATGTTTGTGTGGGTATCGAAACGATGGACGTCGTCGTGTGTGTGCGATATGCCGAGAGGAGTTAACAGACGATTTGTCAGGTCGAGGTGTGTACTTTTGTTTCGTCATTTTGCGCGGATAAATTGACAATGTATGGGCAGGATTCGTACGTCTGGCAGACTGTTTTATTAGATAGTATATGTGAGTTGAAGAGAAAAGTCTCGAAAACTAAAGTTAAAGCATTGTTTACTTAAATAAAAACGAATGTCGACCGTTGATTAAAGCGTCTCCATTCCTTGAAGTAACTTAGGAAATTCTAGATGGCACGAATATTCAGCCAACTCTATCTACTCTATAACAGAAGTTGTGCACTGCAGCTTTTAACGGCCAAGTTTTAAAACCCTCATTGTCTCTTCTGCCGGTTGCAGCGTCGGGTAACAACAGTTGCCCGCAGAACTAAATAATAGAAACTTTCAGTGTTTCGCAGAATTAACTCGTTCCGCGGCGAGTTACATTTATTTAAACATTAACGAGGGAAAAAATACAGAAGCACAGGTGCATCGAGAGCGGAAGCCGTCAGTCACTTTTAACTTCTCTCGGTAAAAATTGAAAAACAACGATAAAAAAAAAACTGACCGAATCCGAGTGACACAACTCGCAAATAAGAAAAAAACGCTTTACGCCTTGATAGCAATCGGTTACGCAACCTCGCGCTTCCTCGTTAAATAACTCGAGATATTCCACCGACGAATCCAGGCCTCTCCGCTCGGAATGTACCTGCTGCAGCAGCGGCAGCAGCAGCATCTCTCGCACTGCACCGAAAGTATAATTGACGGAAGCGCGTCGCTTATAAAGCGTAAAACGAAAGGGAGTTCCTCTCCCGGTCGTCGGGGGGGGGGGAGCAAAGAAAGAGCGGGGCGCGCGGGGGCCCGAAAAAAAGTAATTGAATTTGCCTCCCATCGCACGGGCAATTCATCACGACGCTTACCGCGCGGTCATCGGTCCGTGTCGCTTCGCGCCTCTCGCTCCCGCTAATTCGAGAAATCCCCGAGTCGAAAATCCTCCGCTGCGAGCGAGCGAGCGCGCGCGCCGCCGGCCTTTTTTGCCCCCGCGCGACCGCGAACCGGGAGGAGGAGGAGGAGAGAGAGAGAGAGAGAGAGAGAGAGAGAGAGGAGCCGTGGGAGCCATCGCGTCGCGGTGGTCTGGCTCCTGAGAATCGCGTCCCTTTTATAATGCGGCCCTTTATGTGTAGGCCCGGCGCGTTTTCCGCTCCGGAACGCGCAATTTCGTCGGCGCGGAGCTTCAATTGTTCCGACCGCAGAAGAAGTTTTACGGCGCGCGGCGGTTTATTTTAGCTTTTCCTTTTTTTTCCCCCCCCCCCCCCCCCTCCCGGCGCAGGATATCGATCAGGATGTGGCGATTCGAGAATTAGGCGATGCAACTAAGAGAAACGATCGGCTCTTTTTTCCGGGGTTTACGTGGCTCTTTTATGTTTATTTTGCCGCCGATTGCGGCGATCGGTTTGCGATTCTTTCTTTTCGAGCTCGGGAGAGTTTTATTCGCTTTTGCGGCGATGGCTTTTTGCCGGGATTATCGAAGAATACATTAAGGACGCAGTCGGTTTCGAAATGTCGAGCAAAAACACGGAAATGGCTTTATGAAAATCATCTTCGTAATTAGATACATAATATTTTTATAGGCGGCAGCTGCGAATTTGATGAAATTATAATAAAGTAAGATTGTCCTTTTTACGACGCCATTTTATGCATGGGATAATTTGTTGCTACCGGCGGGGCCGTTTTTTTTTTAACTTTCGCGCGCCTTAAAATTCAGCCGAGATCTTTTGAATTCATCAGGTTTTAACGAATTTAATAAAAGATTATAATTCGAAGAAACTTTCTTTTTGACTGTTTTCGTCGTGAATTAAAATTCCAGCCTTAAGACAGAACTCGTTTGGAATTTAAAATTTTTTTCGCCGCCTGTATCATTATTTAATTTTACGAATTAATGACGGCGAAAGAGTTGCAAGTGTGTATTTTCCGTACAATTACGGAATTTAACGTCCCTCTGAATTTTAATTTCCCGGCATTTACATAATAAATGCGCCGTTTCAACGATATTGCACATTGTTAATGAGGAAGCTAAACTTGAATTGCCAACTGAAATTGAAGATTTTAATTGAATCATAACTGAAAAAATGTATTTCTCAAGATTGTTTTCGATGTAGACGTCCATTTATTTAAATGTAAAGTTCTTTTAATTCAATAGCTTATTTTTACATAAACCCTCGTTAACTCTTAAGGAGCCGTAAAATTTCTGGTAACGTATAATTTTGAAAAATTTTCAAAGTTTAAAACAGAAGCTGCTGCGATTATTTATTTCAATTAAACCGCGCATGTTCCAACAATCTAAAGTATAAATTAAAAAAACAAAAGAACCATAAAAGAGTCCCTTAATAAATTAACTTTTACCACCTTACCCAGAAGCCTTTCATTTAAACTCGCGATTCCTTCTAAATTTATGTACATCTTAAATTACGCAGAAAACGCCTCAGAATGCGCAATTGATAATTACCCCATTAATGAACGACATAAACTCACGCAGCGCCTTGAATCATCATCGGAGTACCATCCTTCGACAAAGAATCCCGCGCCGTTCGACAAAATAAACATCGCACTTATCCCGCTCCAATTGATCTAACCTCGGCGTCAATATCATTACCGTAATTCCAGCGTTCCGCGCCGCCTAATAACCCACCTAGCGGCAGCATCCTTCTAGAATTTTATTCGCCGCGCCGAGAGAGCTCCTCTTCGATCGCAATCTTAATTAAAGCCAATCCCGGCGATAACCGAGCCCTCAATCCCGCCTAACGAAGCCCCGCGGAAAACTCGAGCCGGAAAACTCGTCTCCGATTTCTGCACCGCAGAAAGTGCAGTGGGAAAACGGTCTTGCGGGCTGAGTTATTATCAAGTGGCTCGTTAATAAGGGCTCGAATTAGAAATTGCCACCGCTCTTTTTTGCCGTTATAGCCGCGCGGCGGCGGCGGCGATTGTCTCGGCTGTTTTCGAGCCGCTCGAAAATTGGAGGCAGCCGACACAAAGTGGGATCTACCTCGGCGTCACTAATCCAGTTTACACGGCGCGCAAGCCGTGAACGGCTCGCTCCTACCTCGCAGCTCCTGCTTGCATATACCTATATACAGCCTCTCCACTTATTATTTAATGACGCCGCTCTACGCACTTCCTTCATTTCTCTCTCTCTCTCTCTCTCTCTCTCTCCGCCGCGAGCGAGATGATTGAATGCGTGCGCTCGCTCGCGCGCCTTTTTCTCCCGCCGCCGCCGTTGTGTACAGTGCATGCACACCGCTCGCGCAGTAATTCGAAATTGCCTTCGCGGAATCGACGCGGAGCTGTGCCCCGCGCGCCCCGCGCCGCTCTCGCTTTACTAGTTATACCGGGAAAAGAATTTATTATCGAAAAATTGGAGGCCTTCCCCGTTTTCATCTCGTTACTTTATACGTACCGCCGAGTGCATTGCGCGCGTCTTCCCTTTTTTAGGATCGCCGCTCTTCGAGCTGGCCAAAGCGGGGAGAGAGAGAGAAAGTGGCGCCGATGATGACGTTGCCGCGGCTGCCCGGAAAACTGGAAAATTGGGAGATAATTGGCGAGAGACTCGTTTAGCCTTTGTCTTTGGGAAACGAGCGAGGGTTACGATGCTCTTATACGGCTCCGTGTGTGTGTGTGTGTGTCTGTGTGTATGTGTGTGGAAGTGACAAGGAAAAAATTTCAAAGTTTAATGAGCGCCGCGCCGCTCTGTGTTTTACGCTTTCTAGCGAGATTACCGGTAGATAGTTTGCGGGGTGATAAAAAGAGGCTCTTTACTCGAAATAACTTTTTAATTTGATAAATTTAAATTGAGCGTTAAGCGCTCTGGACATTGTCGAGAAGGTATACACAAAAAATCCCGATGAAAATCACTATGAATCTTTTTTTTTTCAACCGGTGTGTTATAACGCCGCGTGATTTTGCTCGCGTTTGTTTAAAAAACTAAAAGACTTACAAGGTGTAAAATAATTCAAGCGTTATAACAGCGAGGCGGCATTTGTATCATTACACATTAGCGAGAAAAAAGAGGCTAAAAAGCCGCGGAGATTTACCGACTTTGAAACATTTTATATCTTAAGCAGATAAAACTAGATTGCCGGATAAGCTCGATTTATCGTGGAACTTAAACAGTTTATGCAACAACTTCTAATTTCAGCGATAATATTTAAGTTTTCAATTGGCTCGGAAGCATTACTTTTCTCGCTTAATGGCCAGCAAAGATTATCTATAAATCATGCTAATAAAATTAACTACTCCTAAGAAAGCTAAAAAATACGCAATATTTACAACTGCGCCGCCGCACGGTAATTCAGTTTATTCCCGAACCGACTCCGCTAATCGCAGTTGAGAAAGAAGAAATTACCCCAATATAATTAGTGCCTCCGCCGTCCGGTTTCCCCCTAAATCCCTCCGCCGTCGCGTCCGCGATTAACAAATACGCGAAATACGTATCACGAAGACGATAATTCCGGGCCGACCAAAAGTCCGGGCGCTTGCGCTGCGATTCCGAATTTAAAAAGGCACCCAGGCAACGACAATCGAACGAGAGCGTTAATGACAGGCCGGGCGGTCAGAATTTTTTTTTTTCATCAAGCCTCTCGCGCTCTCGCGGCGCACGCAATCCATACCTCCTGCGTATATAATATCGTAATTGCACATCGGCCCGCGGGGGGATTGTCTTCGCACGCGAGTCTATAGTCTATATACGGAGCGCGCGACTCCGGCATAACAATGTCATTCCGGCTGATAGGTTTCTGAAACGCGCCCGAGAGCTATAGCGGCGTATATTCAGCTCCTCCAGAGAGAGAGAGAGCAGAGTTGGCACACTGGCCGTAAAGTCCGGCGTAAAAATTATTAATGCCGCGGAATTGCTGCGTAGTTTATTCAAACGGTAATAGTTGGCCGCGCAGTTGAAAGTGTAATAAGTTTGGCGCGCGCCGAGTGCGAGGTGGAGAGCTAGTGAATTGTTTATTAAATTTTGATGGCTCATTGCTAAATTGTGAAACGCGCTGCTTACTTTGTCGGCTAATTCATTTCGAGCGGATATATTTCAGCCGCGAGAGCTGTTTAAACTAAAAAAAAGAATATATACATTTCATCTTCTACTTTATTAACCCAAATCAGGGCCCTCCAACAGCCTCGATATACAAAAATGCTCAGCATTTCGAAAACTGCAAACTCCTCCATAAAAGCAGAGAGAGAGAGAGAGAGAGCTCGAAAGCTTCTTGCGCATCGGCTCTCCTTCTCAGCTTGAGCGGCCGCTAACAACCGTCCCGAAGTAGCCGCCTCCCCTCGTTACCGCGTGGCGATCCCTCGCTTTGGCATTCCAGACGCCGCCGCCGCCGCCTCCCGTCCCCGAAGTGTGGCTTGCTCTCCCCTTCCGACTGTACGCCTCTCGCGCTCCGCGGTGTGCTCGCGCATCTCCTCTTCGGCGCGCCGTGCATCGATATAAATTATTGACGAGCGAGAAACGCCGCGGTAGTCGCGCCCGGCCCGGCGTAATGATAAAGCGCGCGAGCGGACCTTCTCCTTTGGCGCGCGGGTGAAAGGAGCCGCCGCCGCCGCAGCCGCAGCCGCTGCTATATATACACGGGCCTCGTTATCTATCAGCACGATGTATATATATGCGCGCCCGAGAGGAGAGGCTATAATCTGCCCCGCTCTTCTATAATTCCGCTTTTCCGAGGTGCAAAGGCACACCGCTTTTTTCGCCTCTAGCCGCCCCCCCGTCTCTCGGCGCGCGAGAGTGGGAATGCTGCTTTGTAGCGAGCGTTCGATTAATTGAATTAGTTATGACGCCAGGCCAGGGGAGAGATGCGAGTGGTCGATGGCTTTTTGCTTCGCCTGCTTCTTCAAGTTTCTTGCGGACCTGCAAATTTCTGCGTCTTTCGTAATTGAATTTTTCCCCCGGAGCTTTTTCCGCGGCGATTGGCTTGCGTATCAGATCGAACGCGTACAGTGTGCTTGGATACTAGAACAGTAATTCGAGTATTTACAATCTTTAATTACTAGGGTATGTCAAATAAACGAATGTACTGCCTACACTGAGGCTGATAAAATCTTCCAATTTGCGCCTTGGAAACACACTGCGCCTTGCAAACAAAACTTATCTGCATAGCAACGTTTGACATCTACCCGGATACCGGTTTTACGTAGCTCAAAATTATTGACTCTGCATTTTTTTTCGGGCTCCGAGAATTGGCTCGGGAACTGGTCTCGAGAATTTTTCCCTCTACCCACAGACACGACAATCAATCACTCCATTCAAACTAATTTCAGCAATTCACAGCAACTTTTTCCTTATCGTAACAAGTTTCTTATTTTTCACAATTTAACCGCCAATTTATTAACATCGAACCCTCGCAAAAAAAAAGAAAACAAAAAAAAACCCAAAAAATCCCATTTTGCGCTGAATAAAGAAACTCTTCACGGCATCTCCATAGCCGATTCTTTACGCCTCTCGGATAAAACGCATCGCATAACCTGTCCGTCATTATCGCGCATCATCGGCAGGCTTTGCCGCACCCCATAGAATATTCACTTAAGTAGACTTTGATTACCGAAAAATTTACAATATGCACCATCACGCTAAACGATATCCCGCCAGAATTTAAAATCCCCCGCTCCGCTAATTATCGTCGCCGTGAATTCTCATATACATGCGTACCGAGCGCGAAACCAGTTTTTCCCATACACCGAGAGTACATAATTCAGCTCTTCGATTTTTGGCCGCGCGCAAAGATCCCCCGGCGGATAAGCGCGGGGGGCTCTCGAGATAACGAAGGCCTCCCTATACGATATCGCTTCGAGCGCTAAATATATCGTAACGGCGCGTTTAATTATTTAATAACCGGCGAACAATGGGACGGTCACTCGGGCGGCGGCGGCAAACGACAAAAGGAGAATCGTCGGCCGCGCGACGTTAGCGTAATTGCCAGCGCGCGGGGCGCAACGTGTTTCCGCGAAGCGAACCGGATTCTCTCTCCTCGCCGCGGCCGGCGCAAAAACCGGCCGATCGAAAATGAGCCTGCAATCGGATCGATTAGCGATTAAAGCGAGAGGCGCGTGCTCGGGATCGGTCCATCGATCCGAGAGAGAGAGAGCCGCGCGGCCGCAAAAACTCGGGGACGGAGATTAGTTCGGGGGATATATATATCGAGAGAGAACCGCGGTGTTCCGGGACTCCCTCGACTCCGTGACGAAAGTTGCGAATCATCGGGCACGCTTCGCCGGTTAATCTGCCGGGGAAAAAAAGACTCTCTGCGAGGGGGGACTTTGAGGAAAAAAGCAAAAGGAGCCCGGGCGCGGGAACCATTCAATTTCGGTGGGAAGCAGAGGCGGAAACGCGATCGCTCGCTCGCGGTTTTCCGAGGCTCGTTTTTCGAGAGCCCCGCGTTTCCTGGGAGCGTGTAAAGATATATCGGGGCCTGCGTGTGTGGCCGCGTAATTGCGCGGCCTTTTGTTTATGTAGGTAAAAGGCCTCTGATGAGAGGCGGGATAAGGGTTTTAGCGCGGATATTTATGGAAGAGCGAGGCGTTGGATATGCTCCGGGATTTGAAATTGTAATCGGTGGCAGCGCGCGGTAGACTTTCAGATGTTCCTTTTTACTGGATTTTCATGGTAATCGTGTGCACTGGTATTACTCCGTTTAATAACAGTCGGGAATCATTAAATTATTGCCTGTTTTAATGTCTTTTTATGTTTCTGTTGTTAAAATTACACACTTTTAAGGTAGGGTTTTTAATAAATAAATTGAAATGCTTAACCTTTCATTTTTAAGCTTTTAAT
>UCOL01002170.1:0-27976 GCA_900474335.1 Ormyrus nitidulus
CTCTCCCTTGTTTTTACCACTTCTCACTCCCCGTCTTGTCGTGATCTCGCTACGCTCGGGCGACAAATTTCACACTCGTCGAGGACGTAATCACAGTGATTATTTTGGCTCGTTTCGCGCACTCCGTTAAAAAAAATAAAGTTCGATTCATGTGAGTGAAGCGGGTGAAGTTCACGGGTGAACTTCGCGCACTTGTATCTAAATATACTATTTTCTCCACTTCGGCGCCGTCGACTCCGACTCGTGCAGAACATCTCACTCTCGCTAGAAATAGCTTACTTTCTCCCCTTGTTGAACAATGTACTGTTAAAACGTGTAAATAAACCCCAAGGGGAAAAAATTTGGAAAAGCAAATTTTTTAAAAACCAGCAGGACTCGTAACTGTTTTCTTCTTGTAACTCTCGTAAGTCCTTGACCATTATGGAATGGTCAGTGAGTTGAGGATCCCCTTGGCACGTTTCTACGAAACTTTTTCAAAAATTGTATCGATCCTTAATTTTTCAAGTATTTTTGCAAAAAGCTTCGATGAATTACAGTATGTAACTATTTTTTCAAATCAGAATCAACAAATTTTAACTTATCGAAATAAATTTTCTAAATATTCACGAAAATTTAGACCAACCTAGAGTTTACTTTTAAATCCGGGAACGCGCAAATCTTAAATGCATTGCACACAAGTCGACGCTAAAAGATTGCACACGTCCGTCTTCTAAAAACCCAAAGAAAATGGAAATTACACAGTGCCAGTCGTTGCGAGGATGTTTGCACTAATCCTCCTCTTCTCGGCTAAGCTATCCATCTCTCTCTCTCTCTCTCTCTCTCTCTCTCTCTCTCACACACACACACACACAAAGAGCGGAAAAAAGGAAGGAAAGCCCGTCGCGCCTTTTACACAACACTTTCCTTTCTCCGTCACTGCTTAAACAGACGGAGAGGGAGAATTTTATAAAGCGACGCGTAAAGATTGCAATCCACGATAATGAAACGCCGACGTCGTTTATCTCGCTTCTTTCATTCTCTTTTTTCCGCGCCAGTCTAGTGCGCAGCACCAGCCTCCCTTCTTATTAGCTCACTCGCTGTTTGTTTTGCCGTCTGTCTGTCGGGCGAACGTGCGAGCTGTACACACAGCCAAGTACTCGAGGAGCGAGTCAATCATCGGAGCGATCCGGGGCGCGATATTATTCGCTCTCAGAAGGGCTGCAAGATCGCGCGAGCGAGATAAAAATTATATTGCCGTATATAGCGGACGCGGATAGACGTCTGCGCCCGATGAAAGAGACTTATTACCTCTCGAGATGAGTTTCAACCCGAGACTGATTTTTTTTCGGCGGGGGGTTGTATTTATTATGTTTTGCCTCGTTTTTTGCTTTGACGCCGATAAATTTTCGTTCGTATTTTCTTGACAATTTTATTTGGCTAAAAGAATTTTTGATATACGGCCGGTCGCGCTTCGGTCTTTGACCCTCGCCTGGATAATCTGCGCTGGAAAGGGAACTGGAAAATTTTTCTGCTAATTTATAACGCCGCGATTTGATAAATCGGCCCGGGAATTTATAAAAATTATTTCGGCTGCTGAAATTGCATTCGGGACTTTTTAATGATTAAATGAATAGACAAACGTTTTGGGTAACGTTGATGCTTGTGCGAAGAATTTCAAATTTTATAATTTATAAACTCGGAATAATTCTTGATTCATTATAATTTAATTATTGAAATTTGATACATGCATTATACGTCGATCCTTACAGAATTAATAGTAACAAGCCTGAAAATATAATGTATAATATATTATTATGCGATTTCGACATTACAGTAAAACGTTATTAAACATTAAATTTTACATATTGAGTTTGACTTCTCACTTTTTAATACTTTTTATGTTCAGTAATTTCAACGTAAAATCAATTGACGAGATGAATCGAATATTTAAATGCATTACTTGTCAAATTTGATTTTTAATCCATTAAGATGTAGTAAAAATAAATTGAAACGTAATTGATTAAAATAAATCTTCATGACTTCACTTTTTAAATTTGTCGTGATTATTATTGATGAAATTTTTTAATTCCATTAAGCAGCATTTTACAACACGATGCAAGTTAATATTACTGACAAAAATGATGCACATATAATGAATTGTATTTAAATAAAACAATCAAAAATCAATTTTTTATTACAAACATGTATTAAAAAACATGTCAAATTGGTAAAAAATTGGATTCGTACGTAGTAATAAAAATTAAAAACAATACTTTCTTCTTTTCAAAGTTAATAGAAATTCACATGAAAATATAGTACAATAAAAAGAGTTTATGAGTACAAATGACCTCCTGCATCGTTTAACTTTACTATTTCGGAAAACCTTTGATGCGGGAAAGTACAGGTCAGTGTAGTTAAAAGTGCTTTTTTGAAACTCTTTCTGAGATTAGAACTTTTTTAAAGTTGAAATAAAAAAAGTCACTTGAAAAAGGGGGATTTTAATTAGATTTTAGGTCAGTCCTTTATAAATATCTCCCTGGTCACATTAAAATTGTTATTAAAATCTCTTTATCAGTCGTTGAAATGTTCAATTTTCCTCTTTGCCGCTTATTACTAACTCATTAATTTTAATGTCAGATCCCTTTGTTAAAGTGCGCATGTAAATCAAAGAGAACGAAATTCCAATTATCCTGCCCCAAAAATCGATAAATCCAACTTCGATATCCATCCAAAGCAGCGTATAAATTCATTCTAAAGACTTCAATTTCGCGGAAAGCGTCGCCGGGCGATATCTTCGAAAACAGCCTGGATCGCCGGAACGAACGCACTCTATCCCTCATCCTTATTTATCTCCTTATCCGTCCGTCTCTTTCGCGCCGCGGCTTCATTTTTCAATCTCCCATTCTATAGATCGAGGAGAGGCGCCGTTAGAAAAAGCGATTGCAATACTTTGAAGCTGAAAGGAAGCTTCGCGCCGCGATCGAATGTCGGCGATATTTTCCCCTTGGCGAAATTATTCAGCGCGATCGCAGTTACGGGGGGGAACGAGCGCGAAATACCGGTGGAGATTTGTGTTGTTGCAGAGCCAGCTTTATTTTTTAATGAAAATTTCAGGACAGAAGAAGGAGGATACATTTTGCGCTCGAGGACGAGGTGTTTCTTCTGGCGAAAAAGCAATAAAGGGGTAGAAAAAGGTTGAATATTTTTAAACAGTAGTAATTTCGGAAGTTTATAATATATCAAATGATCCATACAAATGTTCGAAATAAATGAATTGAATTATTACAGGAATCCGATTAAATTAATCCGACTAGCACTTCTGATAATTTTGTTTGAAATGTGCTTATGCAATTTTCAAAATAATAAATGTGATTGAGAAACATATTTAAAGCAAATATACAGTGTACGAGTGAAATTTATTTTATAATTAATTGCATTTGAATATATAATGAAATTAATGAATTGAAGCTTCGCAAATGAACTCTTTAGACAACGTTACTATATAGCGATGTATTTAAGCAAAGAATATTATTTTTTTTATTTGCAAAATATTTATTTTAAAAAATCTGCTGACTCTATAAAATCTACATACATATTCAATATATTTATTTACATTCCGAAACATAATTTGCATTAATCCTCTACGCTTCATATTTTATTTACTTATATTACACCGCTTCCAAGCAACTTGTTTTCAAACCTGCATTTTATGTCCGCATTTTATACAAAAAATACATAAAACTTTTATGTAAAAAAAAAAAATCCTGTGCTTTATTTTTACTTTTATATTTTTTTCGCGCGATAGCCAATAAATCTTCCTCTACACGCAAAACGGCAAACAATTAAAATCGGAAAGAAGAACGACACGTCGCGTAGGAGAAAACAAAATAATCAAGTTTAGTTCCAAGTCTATATAACCTGCATTATGCCACTCAAGTTTCTTGAGAGAGATCACGACGAGTATCGGGGGAAAAGTTAAAGGAAATTAAATGAGCATCCACGTCAGCTCAATCTCCCACGCGGCAATTCCTTCGAAATTTCAATTTCGTAACGTGTAATGTCTCTTGACACTCTTTCGCTCGTTGCTTTTCGATACGAACTTCAAGCTACAGGCTGCTCCGGGACGAATCGATGACGGAGCTTCTCACAAAAAAATTTTGATTTAATTTCAATCCTTCATGTTGCTCTATAATATAAGAGATTATTTCTGCTAAGGAAATGTTAAATTTTTATTAACTTTTCTAAATACGAGCATTTTTTTTTTTCACAAATTATATTTTATTTTTAAAAAAGAAAAGTTGAATGCGAAAACTGCTACTTTTTGCTCTAAGTACCCTTAAAGGCGTCCTAATTCTCCTTTTCATTCGAGGCAAGTATCTTTATATAAACATGACGTTTAAACTCCGACATTTTTAATCACCTTCAGAAAACGGATCACGTACGTTTCCTCTCGGAAAAAGGAGCCCCCTCTCTCATTAACAATAAAAATACGTAATCTAATTACTCAACCACGTACAATTATGACCAGTGCGCAAACAACGCTAATTACGCAACGAGTCCCCTCGCTTTTCGGTTTTCGCGACTCTCCGCGGGAAATTAATAAACTCTCTCCGCCCGTCGCGCGAAACTTTTCAATTAATAATTAGCAAATACAATCCCACCCCCTCAAAGTAATCGACGCGACAACGGCGCCGCATTCCATTTGACGGAACGAGAGTCAAGTGTCTTCTTTTCATCGCAATTTCCGCGCGGCGGCCGCGTCAAAACAAACGCGCGCCGAGCGCCGCCGCCGACGGACTTACCGCCCACTGAAATGCGTCGAGCCTTGCAACAAGATTAATATGAAGCGTTCGTCGAAACGCCCGGCGAAAAATCCGCGCGAAAACAAAGCCGCCCCCTCCCTCCCCCCCCGGATTTTTGCAGGGCTGAGCTCCCAAGATTAGAAAGAGAGCTTTTTGGAAGGTGGAAAGCCACTTTACCTCGGTAAATATTTAGGTTTTCGAACTGCGAGAATTGATAATTATGGGGAAGATCTTGATATGAATTTTAATTGGAGACGACTCCTCGGGAATTGTGGGAGTTATAATGGAAATTAAATTAAGAGGAGAGCGGGTAACTAAAATGTGATATTCTGCACAAACGACGTATATTTAAACGGTGCGTGAAATTCTCTTTGAAAATATGCGACGAAAAAATTGCTGTCAAAAATGGATGTTTACGTTTAAATTTGATTAACAAGTGCAGAATTAATTTCGAGCTAGACGTTCTACGAAATTTAATAACAATCTGCATGTAATAGGAAAATTATGAACTCGCGACCTATATTTGATGTGAATTGAAACTAAAAGCGAATTTTTATTGAATTAGCAAAATTGTAAAGAAACAATTTTAATTTCCCTGTATTAAAACTTATGGTAATATATCATTTCTACGTATAACTAATTTATACTTCTCTGTCATTTCAAATTTTTTTCTGGAAATTATCAAAAGTTTTGAGACTTTTTTTAGCTTTATTTCATAAACTATTTACTTTGCTAAGGTACATATTTCATTTCGTCTTTATTTGGATCTTGAACCTACATTAACATCAGAAATCTACCGCACCGAATCGGTAGATTAACCTCCTCCGTCTTAAGCAAACATTTAGCTGGTCAAGCCAATAGTCAGCCTATGACTCACATGACGAGGAAATATTTTTGATTTTTTGCGATATTGCAATATCTCCAGCACTAAGATGATTGCATTACGTAATATTTGTTCCAACATTGATTTGTCGGTTCCTATTTATATAAAAGATATTCATAAAAAGAAAAGGTTTACAAAATTGTTATGTGAAAGCTGTTGAAATTCCGTTAATCAGAATTAGTATTCTAATCGTACTTTGAATTGGCCAATTTACTCTACTCAGAAAACATTTCATATTCAAATGTGAATTCAAGGTATTGATGAAACAATCCATTGAAGAGGATTTGGCGCATACGAAATTGAGGTTCGCATTTCAACTTTCCGCAGTTTAATTTGTTCAAAAGTTTGAAATAATTCAAAATGAAAATATTACAAGTTTTTAATGTCAATCGCGCATAATGAGCATCGATGATCTAACAAGTATTTTAATTTATAAAAGTCACGTTTTCGAGTAAATATCTTTACAAATTCATACCGCTCTCATTTTCTACATTTATATTGCTAATATTGCACTTATACCAATAATACCTGTACTTTTTGTCATGCACCATAAATTTCAAGCTTTATGTTGTACTTTTTATAAACATTTATAATCTATGTACATTGCACTTAAATTATGCAGCTTTCATTCAAACAGTTGTAGAAGCGTTTTATGACCATTGTTTCAAACTTGATTCGCACTTAATTAAACTAAAGGAAAATTTAATTCTATATATATTAATACATTGGCATTCATGCCGTCAAAATATATGTATTTGTTCCTTAATAAAAAATCAATTAGTTAATATTTAATTGAAAAAATGAATATAAATTAACAGCTAAAAAAAACAAGGAAATTAAATAACAATCGGTTGAAGCATAAGGAATAATTCCAAAGTAGCACGTCCCATAGATAGAACCTTTACGTATGATTTCTAATTTATTGGTAAACTTCTTATTATTCAAGAGATGTTCGCGAACTTTAAGAGTCTGCAAGCACACTTATTCAAAGAGAACTGTAACCATTTTCATTTAAACTTTATTGCACTTTCGACAATGTATCTAGCAGACAAGCATAAACACATTTTTATCGAAGCTCCCTCGAATAAAACTTTATTTTAGCCAAGTTGAAAACTTCGTACGAGGAGAAAATTTAAAGATTTTTAATGCTAATCTTCTTAAATGAGATGTAAATGATGCTACTAAAACTCTTAGACGCTCGGAGCACCAACTTTCATCCGGCACTCCAAGGTGTTTATCGATATAAAAAAGATGAAGTCCGAGATGATTATGACTATAAAGAATATAGTGGAAGACAATATTTAAAAAAGCAATGAATTTCAATTTGAAAAAGCTATAGAAAAATGTTAATGTTTCTTTCCATAAATTTCATTTCTATTCATCCAAAGTTTGCCAAAATCAAGACCAAAAACGTGGCCTTACAAGTATCAACAATAATTTCAAAAATTAAAAAATGACAAATCGAGCACTTTTCACACATGATATTCTCAGAGAGAGTCGCCGAACGCGGGACCAGTCGAAAAAGCAAGAAATTTTCCTACCTCCAATGAAATCTCCCAATAACAGTGAACCGATCCAAATCGCGGCTATCTCTCGTTCCTGCTGGGTAAACCTCTTCTCCAAAGCCTCCTCCTCCTTCCAAAAGCTTATCCCTTAGCCCGAATCAAGCAGCCCGCATCCCCTCGCCAAGCGTCAAACGGCCCCGATAAAGTAACGAACAGAATCACAGCACTGGTGGCGAGCTGCACTCACTGTACATACGTGAAATCGGTATATCACTCGAGCCGTCGGAGGTTCACTGCACCGTGTGTCTCATTGGCTGGAACGGCGAGCGCGCGCGCCTCACTGAGCCATCGGCGGTGGACTGCCGGGCGGCGCGCATACCGACGGCCCATCGCGCAACACGCCGACGCATCGCTGCGCGCGCGCTCCCCACCCCGCCCCGCCGAGAGGACAGCAGCCGGGAACGAGAGACCGAATCGCGGGCAGAGGGAGAGAGAGAGAGAGAGAGAGTGCCTTTTATAAGGGGCTAACGCGAGCCGGGGGACCGACTCTCGCCGACGCAAACCCTTCCGAGAGAATCATGCTGATGCCTTCACCTGCGATTCGTTGCAGTCTGGCTGATTGAAGCGCGCTTTCGAACGATTTGCGTTCTGCAGGGGGCAGGGTTTGCGAATTTGTAAGGACGGTGTTTAAATTCTTGGGTCTCGCGCGCTTAAATTCTTCTGTTTTGGAAGCACTTCTTGGTAAAAGTAAAATGAGTAGATTGGGTCATATATTCTGGGAAACTGTTTTAATGTAAATTGCACATTTTTAGTACTTTATTTTTCCAAGAAATAATATATATGACTTTTGCTTAAAATTACAAAAATTAAATTAACTGCACTTTTAATCAAATTTACGCTCGTTCCTACTTTGTTTGCAAAATGCAACTCCCTCTCCGTTTGTATGTACACATCAAATGACTGGAACACATTCGTAAATAATATTTCGTTCGGATAATTACGCATTATGCTTTATTATATAACGAACACCTTAATGAAAGTTCCGAATGTTCGCTTTTTGCGAACTTACACAATCTAGTTATCTAATGAATTAAACGACAAACAAAGAAGATTTAATCAGCGCAATCAAGAAAAAAAATTTTCCACCTAAATATTGCGCTCCACTTCTTTTTCCTTTTAGAAATTTTTAAAACTGTCGGATAAAATAATACTCGACGTGGCAAAGGCGCTTTTATGCCACAGAGGAAATTATGAGACATCAAACGGTTTAAGTGTTATGGCGCGTGGTATATGGTTGAACATAACCCATCATACGCACTAAAAACGTCTTCAATGTTTAACTTTTAGCATCCGAGCTTCAAAATCACTTTTATTACTTCGTAGCCGTAGTAATTCAAAGGCAATAATTGCCCTCAATAAGTGATCCCGTATTATTGCCTATAAGAGAAATGATTTTCAAAAGGTTATCCCCCCCCCCCAATACTTAAAGAAGTAATGGCCCGCTTCACTTATCTCCTCCTCCCCACTGTGGATAATTTTATAATCTTTTGAAGCTTACGTTATAAAAGTGAGTATTTATAAATTTTCCGTGAATTTCAAACACATTTTAAGAAGTTCGGTACTTGAGATAAAAAAATCATTTATACACAACCAAGTTGCCACCGAACCGCATTCTTCCAAAAAAAAAAAAAAAATTCCCTCCCCAGCGCAATTCTTCATCAGTTCATCTTCCCGTCCGGAATTCTTTCAGCCCGATACTTTCCATTCACGCAGGCAATACTCGCGCTCGTGCATTACGTCACCCGGGACGGGGATGGAAGGGAGTGGGGGGGGCGGAGGGACCAGTAGTACGAGTGAGAGTACGGTCGGCCGGGCTCGACTCCGCGCCCGCCCGTAATAAATATCTCAATTCACGCGGCCTAAAGTTGTTTTATGCGCGCTCGCGCGCGCGCGAATCGGGGTGGGATTTGCGCGGGGGGGAGAAAGAAGAGGGGGCCGCGTAAATTCCTCCGCATTCACCGGGGCGCTCGCCGGATTCGTCGCGATAAAGCCTACCGGAACCCCCGTCTCCTCTTTAATCCGCGCCTTTATATAAGGATACTATCTCCTCGTTAGCGCGAGCATCGCGAATTCCGGCCTGCTTCTTACGTTGTTCCGCTGCCGAGGCTGAACCTTGGTTTCGGGGTGATATGAAAAACAGACGCGGAAACAATTTTGAAAATAGAAGTATGGATGCTAATTAGGATTGTTGCTTTTTATATAAGAAGTTTATGGCATTGGTCGAGAATAATTCTAACGTAACATTGAGGAGGACGTTTAAAAGTGTTTAATTTTTAAGCATCGTAAAAGCGACATCATCGTCGCATAAATTTTTACATTTTTCATACCAAAATAATTTTATTTAATGTGTTTTCTTTTTATTGCGTATGGGAAAAATTGGAACATTTTGGAATATAATTTGTCATTAGTCATTGTTTTTTTTCGACATTTTTTTCAAGCTTAAATTTGCAATTTAATGTACACGTTTTTATGTTACAAAAAAGTATTAAAATTGAAGATATATTTTTAAAAATTTCAACATTTACCCATAAAACCTGCAAGCAAACAAAATTTTTCCACTCCCGCCTTTCATCAACCACACTTTTCTCGCAGAAACCTCGAAATCCTCACCATAACGCAAAGAGACAAAGCGCCATTGCCCCAAATCCAAATCAATCCGAAACGCACGGACTCGTATCAGCCCCAATCCATCATCCGCGTCCGTCGACTTTTCCCCGCATAATTGCAGAATCCCCATCCATATGCAAGGCGGAAAAGAGCGAGAGCGAGAGGGGGAGAGAGAGAGAGAGAGAACGCGCGGAACAAAGCTTCGGCAATATGCGAGCTCTATCGCGAGAGCGGGCGCAAATAGGTGTGCGCCCCCGTGCTTGCATTGCGCAAGTACGCTCGCCGCCGGTTCTATATACACGAGAACAGAGGACGATCGCTATATTGCCGATAATTACCACGACAATTACCCTTAACAATCCTACCCGGAAGCTCTTTCAGGCCAGCGCTCGAGCCGACCGATGAAGCCTGCGTCATAAGCTCGTGCGTGCGCATGTATATATACGTCTCTCTCTCTCTCTGACTCTCGTTCTTGGGGCCGTCAAAGTAAGGGTCGTTATTAAAAGAGGGCTCTTGGAGGAGTGCTTTGGAGACTTCTTAGTTGGCTGGCTCAATGAAGGCTTTGTCAGCGACGATCGAATTTTTGGGGCTGCGGCGAGGCGTTGGGGCTATTTATTACAAGTTTTAAGATGAATGGCAGCTGCTGATCTTCGGGTATTTAAAGTTTTGACGTATCGCTGGTTAATTAAGGTTTTATTGTCTTTTAATTAAGCTTTTCTTCAAGTAGATCAAGTTGCTTAGTTTTTCCGTAGCAAATTAAGCAATTGATGACTGTTTCTCATCGTTGAACTGTGTCTTGTAAAACATCGTCTAAAGTAAGGGAACGAATTGAATATTGATGTACCGGAAACTTTTATAGCAAGCATAAAAATAATTTATTTAACAATTTGCACAATTAAGAAATCTAATTTTAGTGAAGATTGAATTAAATTATGATACAAGCAGTAGGAAATATATGAAAGTCGATAAATTGTGTAAAATGGAACGAAGTGATCGCACTGAAAATAAAGTACATCATTAGTCCACTAATTCAGTGCTATTATAACAACATTACGTAAAAATTGAATTTTGAAAAAGATAAGACTAATATTCCTAATTAATATATAAAATAACTTTCTTAAAAATGCAGAGAAATATTTTCATTATTGGGTCAAAGAATACCAATTAGCAGAGAACAAAGTATTTTAATATACGCCAGGTATGGTTGATTAATTAATTAACAAAATATGCTTTAACAAAGTACAAAGAGAAAGTGGCGCAATACGGCGGGTTTCAGCACATTGCGCCGCTGCACCGACGCGAAGAATAATGCCAAAAGCCCGGAGCGCGGAAATGGACCGTCGGAAAAACCGCAAATGAACAACAAAATGACAATTGCATTTTAGACTCTAATATGGGAGCGCCGCTGAATAGAAAAAGCCAGCGATTATGCAAACGCGAGACCGCGCGGTTTTATATATAAAAATAATAGGATATCATGAGCTGCGAAACTTCAAGCGAGTTCATTAAATAGAGAGCCTAATTAAATTAATGCCCCGTGAAATTTCTCGCATATTTATATTTATTTGCGAAATAAGTATTTAGAAACTCATTGCGCGACTAATTACGGAGTGATTCAGGAGGGGTATTAAAATTAATGTATTCATTGTTATAATTGGTTATTCTAATTTAAAAGTAGAGTAGTAAATTTAGGAAAGCTGATTGATTAAATTGATTTTATTTGAAGTTTAGCAGTAAAAGCAAGGGTTGCGGAATAAAATTATTGGTGCGGATTACAACCAGCGCAAAGTGAATACCAACATTCCACGACAGGAACGAGTCGGTTTATGATTTCGACGATTAATTTATAGTGAAACGAGCGATCTACCGGCAGAGAATCGAATTAATAGAGCGTGTGAATAAATGCGAAATTCTAACCCCCAGTTTCTAATGGCTTGTGCATAAATCCAGACGTTGTTTGGTTTCATAAAGCACGACATGGAATTTAATAACCGCGGACAGAGCAACTAAACGATGCACATCGACATCGGCAAAAGCTAATTCGTATATAATACATTGAATTAAACGAAAACTTCCATATTGCGTGAAAAGAAATGAATCGTGAAACAGAAGCCAAAATAAAGTTTAAAACGGCGAAATATCGCGGAGGTAAAATTAAAGTAAAATTTAGTAACTGTTGGTATGAAATAAGAGATTATTATACGGTGTACACATTACAGGCGCAAAGTTTATTTCGTAACATGTACAGGACTCTGTGCATTACAATATGCAAAGCAGGCAATAATGTTTACATGCTAGAGCGAAAAAACAAGAAAATCGAACTTCTTATCACACGAAGTGGTCTAAAAAAAAGGCTTATGTAATCCGCGAGAGAAAAATAAAGTTATTAGGTGCGTTCATGAATAAATTAGAAAAAAATTACATTAAAAAAAAGTGTCCGAGTAAATTGAAAGCTCACAAAGCAGAAGCCACATAAAACTCGACGAGCGCTAAAACTAACTTCATACAAGAGAAACCGTCTCGAAGATAATCCCCGACGGCCGAGCGAAAGGAAACAACATAATCCAGCTATCAGATTGCAGGAAATATGATATATATTACATCGTCGGCGCGATAAGTGCCTCTCGATCAGTCCATAAAAAAAGGGGCCTCCGTCGCCCGTCGCGAAAAATCGAGGGAGGCGTGAGCTCTTCACCCGGCTGTCCACCTTTACGAGCTCCGCTCCGTTCAATCACGACGGAGCCGTAAAAAAATCACCGGCAGTACGCCGCCGGACTGACGATGAAACGTAACGACGGCGAACGTCGCGAGGATGGACATAATCGAATTAAGCTCGGCCGAGCGAGAGGCCGTTCCAGCTTTGTCTCCCGGAACAGGTGAGATTATTGCTTTATACGCGACACCTAAGAGCGGTCATTGTTTTTTTTACGTTTCCTAGTATAGGCAAGCGGGGGAACGAATCTTGGACGTTCGTTCGGTTTTGAAGAAGGAAAGTCAGATTTTTTAGGTGCAAAGTGCTTCGCTTTTGCTTGAAAAATTTCGGATTATTATTTAGTGGTTGGCAGGATGAATAATAAGTAGGCAATTTTTGGAAACGTATTTTAGAGTAATGGAATTCGTAATTGGTACTTTCAAGGGTTAACTAGTAACTCTTTATGGTTATCTAAATGCAAATGTTACAGTTCAATAAATATTAAAATTATTTCGCTGCAATCGATGAGCTTATAATGTGAATTTATTGGCACAGTAAATAGTAGAATGTCTTTTAATAAAATCAAAATTATTACTTATAAGGGTATAACGATTTTTTTATTTAATGCCATAAACTAAAAAGCCTTTAATAAACAAAAGCCTCACCCACACATCAAATAATTATCCTTTGGATGTCAAGCAAACATTTACACTAGAGTCAGTAACGCACTATTATGACAAACTCAAACATGTATTTAGCGAATGAGTAGATACAAAAACATAAATATATTACCAAGAATGAAAAATAGCGACATTGAGGCTATAAAATACAACACCTTATCGAAGAAATTAAAGTGCTTACGTCTAAGCAAAATAGTTATCAAGAAAAATATAAAAAATTGTATAAACTCTATAAGTAGAAATATATTACAACTGTTAAAGACTTAAAGTTTATATATGTATAGTTTAGAATTATAAGACAATTTTTGACCAACTATCGTTTTGTCTATAATCTTGTAAACCAAATGTATCTAATATGAGCAAACTGGGATATTAGTTTTTAAGTTAGTGTATAAGACCACTGTTATAACCAGCCTATGTACAGGTAACTACGTTTACCTTTATAGTAATTACTTATATGTAATTTATTTTCTGGTTCAATAAATTCAAATTCAAATAATACACCCAGTACTGAAAATAGCAAAGGAAATTGAAATTGGAAAGCATTAACTTAGTCCCGAATCTACAAAGGTCGCATCGTCGGTCAAGAAAACGAGTTCACGGTCTCGCAACGGGTGGAGGCGCCGCGGCAAAATTGACGCGCCGGCAGAGCTTACCGGCTAACGCAACAAAAGAGATCCACCCCGGCCGCCTTAAGGAGAGACGCTGTATTATCGGCAGGCAGGTGCTCAATTAGAGCGATATTAAATGATCTCGCGTCTTAGCGCGAGAGAGGAGCCTTTAGAGCTCCCGAGCCGATCGATATTCCGATGGATTATTAATAAGTTCTACTTCTTGAGATAGTCGCCGGGATCGTGGCCGAGCATCTTAATCGCATTATTGTAGATAGGAAAATGCAGCGTATTTAGTCATGCTAATACTCTCTCTCTCTCTCTCTCTCTCTCTCTCTCTCTCTCTCTCTCTCTTGCTGAGTACTTGGAAATTAAATACCGCTGGAAGTTTAGAGTCATAGGACTGGCTGGGAAAGACGTTGGAGCTTCGAATAATGGACTTTTTTGCGTAAGTTCTTGTGCAAAAGATAATTTAATTAACTTTGAAAAAAAAATTGAATTATTGCTTGCATTTAATTCTTCATAATTCACTTTTATAAGTATACCAATTAATGTAAAAATATCGTATTGATAATAATTGTACAAAAGGGTCAGTTTGCAAAAATTACAAATACTTCATTTTTCAAAAATCGAGTCCACATAAGAATACAATCCCATTACTTATAAGAATGGCCTACTCTTCAGTCACTTATTATACCGAACATAAAGCTCTACGTCGTTAACTAACAAATAACATTTTACGAGCGCGCGCCAACGCAGCATCGCTCATTTACGACTCGAAAATTGAAAATCAAAGTTTCCCCAAAATATCGCGACCCGCAAATACAGCGCACTCCATCCACTTTACGAAGTTATCAATATTCCATCCAAAATACGTCGTAAACAAAAGAAGCGTCGCGCGCGTCCTCGAAACTCGTCCGACTTTCCTTATCCCAATCGACGTCTCGGCCGCAAACAAAACCCCGGAGAAGAGAGGACGGGAAGAAAGCTCGTCGCGCAGAAGTGCAGTTACATTAAGCTCGACGGCGGGACTTTTCGCGCGACGAATCGCCGTAAAGCTGTCGGCAAACTTGGGGAGCTGCTATGACGCGAGAGTCAATTTATCAGCTCGCTTAATGCTAAGCAGCGAGAATCGCGCAAATTCATGCGGCCGGTATGTACGTTTTCACTTAGGATGTACTCGAGGGCCCCCTCCCGAGTTATGTATGTATGCACGATGAGAGGAAGGGGGGGGGGGACGCGCCACTACGCAAACGACAACAAATTACGCTGGACGTACAACGAATCCAATTACCGAACTAACTTCGGGGCAAACAGTTCGCGTGTTCACGAGATTTCGAGGGGATTTCGAATGATAATTCGATGAGAGCGGAATCTTTCGCGCTGACGCGCGCCGAGCCGCTGCGCCTCGCGGCCCCCGAGTGGACGAGATTTGTAACGGCGTGCTGGGCGTGCCTTGAATTTTCGACTGTTCGCCCGAGATACTCTCTCTCTCTCTCTCTCTCTCTCTCTCTCTCTGCTTTTCCATTAGTTTATTCGCAAGTTCTTAGCCGTCTTAGGAGATTCGGATGTACATCATTATCCACCAATTACATTTTCGTAAATAATACCGTGAATGAAGGACCCGCCGACGACAGCCAAAAATAATGGAAGAGCCGTCGCGAACGAGCCCATAAATTTAACATTAACATTTAGTGCAAAAGAACCATCTAACTCGAGCGCGTCAGAGAGCTGCCAAAAGAGAGAAGCGCCATCGATAACCCCCGCTAAATTATCGCGGCAATAATACAGGCGTCATAAAATTCAAAAGCGATCGAGAGAGAGGGGAGGAGATATTTTGATCGATAGGCCCGCGCCTATCGATCAGATTCCCCAAGTCGGAGAAAATGCATCGGGCGTTTATATTAAACGCTTCATCATTTGGCGCGACACATCCGCCCGGGCAGGAATACCGATAAGAGCGCTCGGCTCCGTCGAGTTTTATCGCTCGATCCTCGAAACACGCTATATAGTTCTTCTTTCGCGGCGGAGGCGAACTTCGCTCCCCGGGAATGAGGAACGTCAGCCGCAGGCCTGCGCGCCGATTAACGAGATTTTGGACGCCGACCCAGGAAAATGATCCCGATCGCGGAGTTTTCAGCTAATGAGGTTCTCAGGAGGGAAGGTAAGAATTTCGATTTGCAGGTTTTCTGAAAAATTTTTCATTCGAACACAGCGTAATTTAATTACCATCGCCTACTTAAAAAAAAAATGCCCCGAGATCTCTCAAACTTCCGAATTGAAACTCCCGATTAAATCTCACCACCGCTCGACAACTCCCAGCCCTGACCCAGAAAAGCCAGAGGCCGAAGCCGTCAAAAAATTGAACAGCTCCTCCGCGCTCTCTTCCTCGCCGTGGGCGTTCGCACGTCCAGCCGGACGCGGTGGCACTTCCTCTCCGAGTGAGATCTCGGGCCGCCCACGCCTTGTGTCGTCCCGGGATAACGACGAGAAACGAGCCTTTCTCGTGATCCGGCCTGAAAGGGATGATCGACGTCGCCTTTATTTTTGACCCCCCCCCCCCCCCTTCCGTCGCTCGCTCCACGCTGAGAGGGTAGTCGCGAACGCGAGCTGACAGCTTTACGGCTGGCTTTCCACGGAGAGGAGTGCAGTAAAGAAGGTGAGCTACACGCGGGGAAAGAGTATTTTTCAGTTCTAGACGCTTTTCCTCAGCTGCTTTGAGAGAGCTTTTACTAATTCTTTTCAGGTGTCGTGGGTACAGCATATATTGATTGTATATTGTTTTATTGCCAGATTTTCTGTTTTCATAATAACGTTTGTACGCGAGTTGTAAAGCTTTCAGATCTTGAATTCCAGCGTTATTCGCTTACAAACAGAATTTCGCCGCTTACGTTTGCAAAATGTATCGCAAAACGACAATGCAAACTTATGTACTCAATTTCACTCGACATACGAACTGCATCGGCAGTCGAAACACATATTTTGCATGCGCGAACGCTCGATTAAACAGGAAAACTCACCGAAATTCCGTCGACGATCATAAACAGCCATCTTTTGTCCTTATATATAAAAAAAAAAAGGAACCCCCCGCGGAATATCGAGCGTCATTTACAAAATTGTCGTACACGTTATTTAACCGAACAATACCGGCGCCTCATTACACCCCTCCGCTATCGGGGCAATCCCGATCCTCTCCGCGCGAGAACAAAAGGAGGAGGGCGAAGGCGCGACGGACGGAACGCGAAAAGAGAAAAATGAGAAAGAATGGAAGGAAACAAGAGCGTGGCAGGGAAATAAAAAGCGAACGACCGAGAGGAAGACATTGACCGACATGCGTGCTTATACGGGGGAGAGGCGAGGCTCGGGGGAGAGGAGGGGGCCAATAAAACGCCTAACAACGGGAGGCGAATCGAGAGCGAGCCGATAAGCGATTGCTCTCTTTTTTTCGAGGGCCACAGCCGCCACCGAGGCCACTCGAATTCGTAATGTCTTAGCCTAATTTGTAGCTTATTGCCTCTCATTTTCACTAACCCCGAAGGTCTCTTCTTTATTCGCTTTATTGGCGGGATATAAGCTGCAGAGATACCGTGGATACCCCCAAACTTGTCTTTTGCCCTTTCGAATAATCGAATGTACTTGTTACTTTGGTATGATGTATAAAATATTTACACGCAAAATGCGCGAAAAAAGCTTTCGTTTAACTTTAGCAATTTAACAATAAAAACAAAATTCGATCGAATAGCAATCAACGTCGTAACAAACTGTGGAAATAAACTTTGTATATGTATATTTATGAAATTCTATATATCATATTTATTTGCAGATTGTAATTAATTTTATTGTTTTAATTAAAAATTTACGTACCTTAATTAAAATGTTAGCGAAACATTTTCAGCCGAGCCTTAGCCAATTTTGCCATTGAAACCGGTGCTCTAATTTGTTTAACTAAAAAAACATATGTACGTATTATATTAAGTTGGTAAATTCTCCAAAATACAAACTTCGAATTAGTTATTAATTTTAAAATAAAAAATGTTTATTTATTCACAACGTTATAAAATTAATGTATGGTCAATTTTGAAGAATGCAACGACTAAATGAATAGTTAAGATTCGCTGAATAATTTCACTTCCAATAAAAAAAAAATCATTAAAAACATGCATAACCATGACACAAAAAGTAATTTCTCCCGCGCGGTAAACAGAAACTACGTCCTTCCCCAACCCGACCCGCGAAGCTTTATCGGCACTCGCTCAAACCTCGTCGCGCCGCGATTTCCTTTTAGCCCGTCGGCTCCCCGTCCGCGGAAAAAAAAAACATACAGGCGCCTGGCAAATTTTATAAGCGCCGTCGCCGCGTCGGAATACACGTCAATCACGCGTGCGCGCGGCGGTGCCGAAGCGCGCACTTACGAGCTCGCGGAAACCGATGCATCGGGCTCGATTGACAAGTGCGTTATCGCGCAAACACTGCCGGGAAGCGGAAAAATCGCCGCGCGCGGTTATCAATATCCTCTCGGGACTTGGGGCATATTTATGCGGACACGTGCGTTTCTTTTCTTGCAAGCCTGCGACCTGAAAGGGTTGAAAATGTCGCTGGAACGGGCAGTAATGTTTATGGCAAGGTCTCGTTTACTGATGATTGAAAGTGGACGAGGGACTGCGATCCAGATATTGCGGGGGCCTGATTTTTTAGACAGACGACCGGCGTTTTTTGGGAGACTGAGAGTAAAGACTGAAACTTATATGTTTTGAGACACTTTGAAAATTAAAAAAAGGTTTTGTATTTTAATTATTTTACAAGTTGAACGCTTTTTGCTAAATCAAGTGAATAACCGGTACTTAATATGCATAGTTACAATTCAATATCAGGCAATTTAAGAAGCCATTTATACTTATGTTTTTACATTAAATTTTCGTGAAAGTTACAAGATTCGTATAACGCAATCTATAAAAAAAGTGATTTCTGCTAAATTCAATGACTTGTCAACAATTTATAAATTGTGAAAGGCATTAATTTACGTCAAAAATACTTTGCTTATAGAATTTTGCAACTTTCGCGATGATAATCATCAGTGATTGCTGTACGATGATGAAGTATTTCTATCCTATTGAAGGCTAGTTTACTTACGAAATCAATAACTCCATCTAGTGGTAAAAACAAATACTCAACAACTTGTAATAAATACTTCAAAACGAGTGCGTTTGAAAAGGGATATTGTACTAACATTTTATTACAAAAATTTCTTCAAAATATTCGCTAATATTTGTTTTAATTAGAAATGTTTTCGTTTGTAAAATTGAAGTCATCAACCAGAACACTGTGAGGGAAAAATTTGTTGCAGTCACAATTTAGAAAAGAATTTAGTTGGAATACGTAACACCAACTTTACATAAAAAGGTAAAGGTTAAAAAAATAATTTTTAACCAAAATGAAATTACTCTATAAAAAAAGATTTATTATAAAAAATACGACACTTTAAAGTTATAAATTATATTCACTCAAACTAATACAAAATAATATAATTTTTCTATAATTGTTCTTGACATATTGTTAATTTTTTATATACCCTGACTTTATTTATTCATACTGTTTTTTCCTATAGCTTTTTCGCAAATGTTTAAGAATATTTTAACTTAAAAATTGAAAAAGTTTATAGATTAAACCACAAAAATTGTTTAAAAAATGTTGTCACTCTGTAATCGAATCTCAAATTTAAAAATAGTCAAGTAAAGAATAAAAATCTTGTTGACAAAATACTCGTACGCTCTTGTCAGTCAAATAATTGAAACGAATTCGTTTACTTGGTTTAATACAATATAATTCTCTAATCAATTTTAGTAGAGTAATTATAAACAGTTTCAATTTATTCCGTAAAAAAGCTATTAGAAAAGTATTACAATATTATATGAACAAGTAAATGTGACAATTTTCAATATGTCTTAAACTACATTAACATAAAGTCAGTATGAAACTAACAAAATAATAAATTTCACTATGCAATATTTTAACGTGCCCTTTTTAAATTGCTTAATCAAAAAATATATATACTTAAAGTTAATTTATATGCTTATTTAAAATTTATAAATCATTTATAAAAAAATATTTAAATTTTTTATAAAATAATCTGATAAAGTAAATCATATCAATTAAAACTAATTATAAAATTTAAAGAAATAAAATATATAATCTTAAAATCATGCCTTCGTTTAAAAATATTTGCTATGACTTATAAAAATATATGTTCTCGGTAAAAATTTGAGAAATTTACGAAACATGTATTTTTAATGTTCAAAAGTTTGATCAAGCTTACAAATTTTTTCAATTCTATGCAGTAAGATAAGGGTTGAAAAAATTTGAATAAATATAATATATTTATAGATCTGCATAACGTATCTATAAATATACATATCTAACTACCAACTGATCAAGCTTTGTTATTATTTTATTAAACTAAATTTACGATTAGAGCAAAACAAATAATGAAATATTTTATTGCAATAAATTAAGGCAATGATTTAATGTAATAAGTAGATATTTCTGCTTTTAGACCTTGCGATGTCCTCGTCTTTAATACTTTTGACTTTCCTCGTTTTTTTGTCGATGGGATCTTCATTTTTGATGAAAATTCAATTGTCTACAATTTAATACAGTAAAATGTAAAACCACCATTCTCATAAAATATTATTACGAATATATCAACATTTTTTCACACGCCTACCTCTTCGACAGATTTTTCATTTATCTTTGTGAAATCATCATAAGCTTTGGCTGAAATGCTGCAGTTGAGTAGTTGTATTTTCTGTAACTCATTACTATCAACTGAGTCGACCGTGATTTTTGGTTGAGAGTCTATTTTGAAAATAATAGTAAGTTAATATTGTTAGATATTTTAAACATGTGAAATTATTTTATAACATAATATTTACCGTAATCTTCCTGCTTAAACAACCGATAATATTGTTTACCTAAAACACATTTTTATTTGTAACTCGCTATTCACAATTCATAAAGTTATTACTGATACTTACTTATGATAGGATCATTGTAATTTTCAATTCCTGGTATTCCTTCAAATGAGCCTGAGCGTACAGCTTTGTAGCATTTCAACATCCATTCTTTCCCAAACGCAGATGACCAACTTCGACTATAATGTTGTGCAAGTTTTTCTGAATAACAGTTTAAATACTGAAGAGCTATTGTAATTAACATTGGAGGGAATACATTTACGTTTCCATTTAACAAATAATAAGCACTGATGGCCAATCTTTGAAGGAACATCAAAGAAGCATCTCCCTTTTTTATAATTTCTTCAATAGCGAAAAATAATTTAAAAGATTCTTCACAAATGGATAGAATGCTAGGTGGAAAGATTTTTAATATGCCTTCTTCCTTATTTCTCATCCCTAAAATTTTGTAAAGAAATATTATATTATTTATATTTTCGATAAAATATGCTTTTAAAAGTTTATTACTCAACTGTGAAGATTTTTGACGTCCCGAACAAATTCATCCGCATATTTAACGCGCAAAATGTATAAAAACCACTCAGCACTATCTTTATCAGTAGGTTTGGAATTCAAAACACTTGTAGAAAATTCGCGAGCTTGATTATTATTAAACTCGAATACTTGAAAGTTGCGGACGGTAAATTCCTTTTTCGAAATTGTTTGCCATTTTTTCTGAAACCAAAGCACAGCAGCTCTCCATTTTTCCACATTTCTATCTATTCTAAAACGTATTTTATTCCGGTGGTTCACCATTTTAACTAGAAATTAAATATTATATTTTCAGTTTCATGTAAGGAGTCAATCGTACCTTACAATGATTACAATTATTACATTCCTAAATGAAGAATGAGCTTGTAAAATCACGTATACTATCAGTGTTGACAAACTTCCCACCTCGTCATTAATGTTTGATTTAGCTACACAAATTTAATAAGTGTTGATTTACATTGTAAGGTTTGAAATAAATAGTAGTAATAATACATTTAGTAAGTAAATATTTATTTTGCTTGGTATAAAAAAAAAAATTTATACTCAGCCAATGTACTGAAATCCTTCTCAATATGCAAGAAAAGAAGACGATTGAGTTCACGCATTACCGTATACTTTCGCAAAGTAAACCCCACAAGCGTAAAAAGCGAAATCGAAAAGGCAGAATAGCTAAAAAAAGCTTCGCACAAAATGACTTACGTCCTTTAGTAAGCGCATCAAATTATGCGCTCGACGCGCACCTAAATCGACTTGCTCTCACGGCGGCGGCCGCCAAAAGAAGGGTTAAAAGGAAGGGCGAAATTCCAGCCGTACGTGTATGCATAATGTATACACCGAGGCGCAAGGGAAAAAGAGAGAGAGAGAGAGAGAGGCAGTCCGTTTAATTAGCGGGCAAATTAAATGCCAGAGTAGTAGAAGAGACGCATCCGGCCGCCCGCGCAATTAGGGGTATTATAAATTAATTATACCCCGGCCTCGGCGAGGCGCCGCCGCCAGTTTTGCGGGATTCAATCTCGGAATGGGCGCGGGCCAAAATGGATGCCAAACAACTTAGCCGCTTTAGAGCTCTCCTTCTATATCTCCCTCTCTCTCTCTCTCTCTTTCTCTGTGTGTCTATTTGTCTCGCTGGCTTTTCCGAGGGATGTGTGCGCGCGAGAGAAAAGAAAAGTTGCGTGGCGAAATTCGTTAGGGGACCGACGCTGAGCCTTGTAATGAAATCAGGAAGCGACTGGAATGTATAATGTAATAAAGCTGCAAGCGCGACGAGTCGCCTTCCTGGAAGAGCTTTTGGATTGAAGCTGATGCGCTCTCAGGGAGAGGGGTTCTATGCATGGTTTTTAAATAGATGGAATTAAATGACCCATTTTTCTCTCGAGAAATTGTTTGCCTCTGAAGTAGTTTTTTGCTTTGGTTAAATACGGATTAAAATGATTGAAAATTTAGAGTAATAAATTATTTACTTTCCGGTAAAAAGTAACGGAAGTTATTTCATATTTAAAGTATCTACTTTTTGAATTTAAAAAAATCTATCAAGTACGATTATTTGCGCTTTTACTGTATATTTGTGAGAGGAGCAGAATGATTCTCGGAAAGTTTTTTAGATTTTATCAAAAATTTATGATTCAGCCACCAAAATATCACGATTTTACACGAAATATCCTGCAAACGCGTATATTATTAATAAAACGTTTTTGATCTCTTCAAATAGCACGTTACCTATATAATAGAAATCGCGAAAAACTGTTTTAATTTTCAACTTGAACAAAAGTGTACATTAAGAAATTGGCCTGCACGCACAAAAAGTTAGCAAAAAGACCTGAAAATAAAACAAACCCAACGTGAAAAAGTTTCGGAATATTAAAAAATTCGAAACACAAATGCCGCTTATAAGCGGAGGATTGAAGCTGCGCATCGTCCAGAAATCTAGGGTAGGAGGGTGCAGATAGACGGCGAATAAGCGAAACAACCGACTGACAGCACCTGTTGATAGCTTTGTACTCCACCTCTCTCTCTCTCTCTCTCTCTCTCTCTCTCTCTCTCTCTCCCGCCTATACGCGCGTTTCGCCAGATATGGGAAATACAAAGTCGCTCAGTTGCATGCACATATATACACGCACTTTACTGTGCATTTTCATTATGTGCGCTTTCACCAAACGAGAAAGAATCTAAAGAGCTGCTTGAATAAAACGGAGATGTTAAATATGCGTGACTCGTTGGCATAGAGTATTTTTAAATATTGCAAGATAAATATGAATATTGTACTGACGATAAACAGCTGCCTTCGCCTTCTAAAATTTATTCAGAATATTATTAATTTTTACAAATCGTCGTAAAGCTTAGTTTTCTACTGATTGATAGACGGTTTATTCCGAGTGCAAGTAAATATATTGCAAGAAGTACAAGTCCATAATTTATTTTTATAAAATATAAAAACAGAAACGAGTTTATAAGCCTCTAAAAATTGAAGGAAGCATCTATACATTGTAATTTGTAAACAAAGTTATTGACACAGTTATTGATACAGAAAGTTATTGATAAATTGAAAGAATAAATAATTCAAATCTGAAACTACGTAATTAATGGTATTATTTATAATAAAGCTGTAATGACATAAAAATTAAACATTCCCTTCAATTTATTATTACTAGTTAGAAATCAAGTTTATTTTAATAGAATTAAATGTTTCATTATTTCATTATAATAAAATGCAGTTCAATTTGTAAAGTTTTCTAGTTTGATATAGTATTCATTATGATGGCTATTTGGAAAATTAACAAACACTGCGAACACTTGGAACTGTGTATATTTATTCTCCATTCTAAATAGCATCAATAAAATTAATTTCAATAATTGATACAGAGGGCACAAGCATGTATTCGTCGAATTAAACCCGGGTCGATCGAGCACTTCTTATTTCTTCGGAAATTACACGAAAAATATTTTCATAAACGCAAATCAAATATTTATATCAATTGCTAATATTTTAATAGCAAATGTATATTTTCTGGAAATTTAGTTCCGGATTTCAAAAGAGGACACAAGCTAGTGACCTGAACTTTGACCTTGACCTTCATTTTGGAGGTTATTTGAAGGGCAACTTCAGTAATAACCTAAAATGGATTATTTTATTTAATCCTAAAATAATGAAATACTTGTAAATTTATCTCAATCTATTGGCAATCTAAAAACTATGAATAATATAGAACGCTGAAATTATATAATTCAGTTTACATTGTAATAAAATTTTTCATTCAGAGGCGAATTTTCTTATCCTCGTAAAAAATTGACGCGATCCACCGCGAGAAGATATTGCCGTCATATCAGACCTAAGCCTTGAAAAGCACTAATGGAATTTAAAATCAAGCCCAAGCCCCCAAAACAGTCGCGGCGTCCCATTCGTATCTCTGATTGCAACAGCGCGCGCCTCGCAGCTCAAAATTTAACAGTCGTTCGCGGCTTGTAAATTGTGACGCTGCCGCGCAACGAGTAAGTAGCAGCGCACGCCGGTCGCTCATGCACAGGAGGCCGCGAATCCTCGATGCATCACACTCGGAGCAAGTATTAGCGCGGGGGGAGTCCCGAAAGCCGAGGCTCGCCTTCATTATTAACCCGGGCTCGATTAGAATCGGTCCAGTGCTTAGCTTTGAGCAGGAAAATTGATAATATACGGTTTATCGGCGAGGCGAAGGAATGGATGGGGGGTTGCGTCAAAAGGGTAAATCACAGAATGCTCGAAAATTCAAGGAACTATCTTATTCGCTAAAAAGTTAAAATATAGATTCGTAAAATTCACGATTCAAAAGCCATTTCTAAAGAGAATAAAGAATTCAGCGAATTATATAACTTCTTTCCGAATCTTAATTCTCACTTTGTAAAAAGTTATCGGCCCCGCCGCCCCCTTTTTCTTGGAAGCACGTATTAAAGCCCTCTTTATTATTCAAGCCCAGCATATTTTTCCAAACCCCGCAGATCAAAACTTCTGTAAACCTCCTTTCCCGCGACCTCAGATTTTTCAAAACTCCATCCCCCTTGATAATATTCCCTTTACAACACCTTCAAGCTGAAATCCCCTTAGCTTTCGCACTTAACATCCGTCGACTCCAAGTATACGCGAGGGCAATAAAGAGCCAAGCCCCCGTAAAAAGAACGACTGTTCCTCATTAAAAAAAAAAAGGCTATCGCGGAAAAGCAACAGGTCACGACATAAACCATCGGCCGCCTTGATCCGCGATTATCCGTATACGCGCGTGCATTTCCCGCGGGAGAGGTGGCTAATATTCGGCAAATAGCACGCAGCGTTGTATGGAAGCGCAAGCCTCCGGGGATGACCGCGAGCGAGAGCGTCTAATATGCATTTTAATAAGATTGACAGCGAGGGCCGGAGGAATGGATGAAGCCTGGCCCGGGCTTCTGGTGTGCGAGCTCGCGAGCAGCCCGGTATAACGTATTCAGCCCGAACGCCCTGTAATTTCCACGCTCGTAAAGCGAGCCCCCTGCCGAGTGCACTGCTAGAAGTGCACTTAATAGATTATAATTTCAGCGATGCACGAGGATTTTCGGGGGGCTGGAATTGCTCATATTTCGTATGATCGTTGATGATTGGATTGTTATTAATGCAGTTTATGCAGTTTAATCAAGGTTATGTATTTTGGGATATTCAGACTTCAAAATGTAAAAAATTTTGAAATATTTAAACGTGCTTTCAATTTCATTTTACTAGTTTTTCTGCCGGATAATACGTTAGGCATATGCAAATACCCACGGAACGACCGCATATTTAAATACTTAAAATTTTGTTTTTGTTAGCTCTATCTTCATGATAGAAAGCTGAAAGACATTGTGCAGTATTCGAAAACGGTTATTTTTTTCTTAGTATTTAAGTAACCGGTTATTTATTTTTTAATATTCTGGCCGTTTTAGAAAACGCGCACAACGCCTGAATTTCTACTTTATAAATAAATCAATGATTATAGAGCATCAGAGCAAAAAGAAATTTCATTACCCGCCATTTTCATTATTTTTTATATTTCGCTACTTTTCCTTTGAACGATACACATAACCGTAAAAAGTTATGCCAAAAACATAATACGATTTTGCATCTCATCAAATCAATAAAAAACTCGCACCTTTTTCTATATCCATATCGAATTACAAATAATCTAACCGTATTTTACCTGATACGACAGTTACAGTTTTTTCTTCACAAATCCGAATTCCAGCCTTTTCTACGTGCAAATGTTTCTGAACAGATTCTGTCTGACCCTGGCATCCAAATAAAAGCGTTCTGAGCTTCAAACAAACTGCACATATCCAAATCGGACACTGATGAAGATAACGGTCGGCTCCACTCTGTTGCTATTTGCTTCCGACTGACTTGCATCTGCGACCGCTTTCCTAGGGCGGCCGGCTTGTTATCGCTTGGCAAATTAGCACGAAGAGTTCTTGCATAAGCGGATTGAGAACTCGAAATTCACAGCCGACCTGAGTAGGGTTACCACACGTATACAACAAAAAATCAGTACAGCCTGGCGGTACCTTTCGGACCTGTAAAAAAAAGGTCATAAAATTAAAAAAGGGGGGGGGGATCGTATGTTGAGTAAGTAGAAATAAGTACGAAGGAGACTACACACTAAGCCCCTCAACCACACAACTTGAGGGAGTATTTTATTTCAATACAATACAAAATTTTAACAATTAATTACACAATTAAACCGTACACCCCACAACCACGTCACTCGGGGGAAAGTATAACAAATAAAAAAATAATTCAAAAATAAACTGTATATTCCTCAACCACGTAATCCGGAGGAAAGCATTACTAGTAAACAAATAATTAAAAAATAAACAGTGCACCCCTCAACCACGTAACCCTGCGGAAAGCATTTTTAATAAACGAGTAATTACACAATAAAATGTACACCCCTCAACCCTGATTGGGCTTAAATTGTTGTAAATTTATATGTGCCATTATGGGGTGAAAAGTTGTATGTTTTAAAATTAATTGGCTAACTAATTTTTAACATTCAAAAACTGTCTAAATAATGTCAATTTTATAAGTTTATACAAATTTTAGCCAAAACAAGTCTCAATATATTGAACGGTTCAATCTCTGGCTTACGCCAAACTCCAAAATTTCACATTTTACAGGAAACCGCAATAAAAGAATTTATTTAAAAACATAACACTTGGTGCAGCACTAAACTTTAAACTTAGAATTACTTCTTTGCATAAAAAGTTAAAGATGATTAAAGATGTTCGCACTCCATTGTCATCAAGAAAAGCTTCAACTTTTAAGTTATATATTATGTTTTTATATTATTAATTAATATTATCAGCTACATTTCCTCTTCCAACAAATATAACTTTGAAGTGGTCCATGCGCATGTTTAAAACATTATAACGTTTACAATATCAGGCAGTGATGAAACTGAACTGACACGCAGCAATCTAACAGTAATCTGACTTCAAAGATTAATGAAGCTTTCAATGAAAGGACGCCTGATTGATAAAGATAATCTTACTGGAAGATTCGGAGGAATATTTCAACTTAGATTAAAAATAGTTTGCGTCGGAATCTTCGCATGAGCTTTTTATTTAAACTTTTGTAACGTTGTAAACCGGTGCGACGCGGCTCCTCGCTCAACGAAACTACAAAAAC
>UCOL01002171.1:0-27978 GCA_900474335.1 Ormyrus nitidulus
CGTGTTTTTGTCAACGAGGGCATGGAAGGCCCACATTTGGTGTTAGAAAGTTGGGTAGATGATCGTGCATTTCAAATCGTGCACAGAAATAGTAAAAAATAGTTTAAAACAGCAAAAAAAAAATTAAAAAAAAAAAAAAAAAAATTAAAAAAAAAAAGTGACTTTTTCGTCCGATAAATCCCGTCGGAGGCGCGGAAAAATGACTTTTCCGCTTAAAACTAACCTTTTCCCCCTAGGATTTAAACAAAAATAGTATATTACATACCTAGGCCAGTAAAATAAGAAATGTCTCAGATCACACGTAATTGTCGGCCGAGACGAAGCCGAGGTAAAAAAAAAAAGTGACGCTTACAAGCGGGAAAAAAAATAATTGTTTCCCGCTTGGATAATCAATTTTGTCAAACGTTTGAAATGCTCGATTTTCTACGCTATTTTCTAGCGCGAAATGAGCGTCATTTCATGCCTGAGTTGGGAAAAATCTGTTTAATATTGTGTGTTAAATCTTGGCAAATCCTGCTAAAAATTGTTAAACATTATTTATATACTTAATGATGCCTAACGATATACTAAATAATAGTTTGAAATGCCCCTGCAGAAAAGAACTGATAAAATCTATAAACTTAAAACGCACTTAACGTGTAAAATTTTTAAGGAAAAAAAACGTAATTATTATAAGTAAAACTCGTTACCAGTTTTTTCAAACTGTTTTTATTTAATATTTAATTACAACCACCACATTCAAAACTATTTATTAATATCAAGAATAAAAACATTCATTTATCAAGAATAAAAACATTTATTTATCAAGAATAGAAACAAATTATAAAGTAATAAAAAAATTAAAAACTTATTTATTAAAAACTATAGTTATACATAAACAACAGTCACTTTATACCTGCCGAAGGTCCAACCTTAAAGTGATTGACCAATCAGAGAACTGCTTTAATGAGAAAATAACGATTTCAGTCGGTGTATAGATGGTTAGGGCACCCGAACTTCGGCCGAAAAGGTAACATAGTGGAGAAAGCTTTTCAGTTGAAGACGTTACGTCTTACAAGAAGGTCGTACTCCTGAGCTTAGTCTCGATCTGATTAATATTTACTGTAGTGTTTGAAAACGTTTGTTTTTAAAGTATTTCAAAAAAATTCTCTGATTTATATACATAAATTTTTAAATACTTGAGGAACGAGATGGTGAATCAGAAGTCTGACTTTAAAATACTTTTAAAAATCGCGCTCTAACAGTGCCAGTGTTCTCGAACAAACTATAGATTCTCTAAAGACGCTTCGTAGTTCAAGTTGAAAATAAAGGCGCTCGTCTTTGTTGATTTTGTGTTTCCAGCCATCGTGCGAAGCAGCTGCACTCTACCGGCGTGACAAGTCGTGCGTTCAGTGTTTGTTCATTGGGGCTGCGACAGCCATTTTAGTCGTCGTGTAGCAGTTCGCAGGCGAAGAGTTAGACGAGACGCCCCTCGCTGTGACTTTGTCCAGCCCCGTGGGCCTAGCGTCTCCTGGAACAATTTGTCCTGGAGACGAGTCTTACGCACAAAACTACGGAATCCCCGACAGAGGGAAGGAGAGAGAGAGAGAGAGAAAGAGAGAGACTGCAGTGAAGCAAAGGTAAGTGAGTACCCTCTTTTTAAGCTTTCCTCCAGATGCGTATTTCATCCTTAACAGCTGGTAAAGCATTTCGAAGCTCAAATAAGATTCTCGATGACAAGGAGGAAGGAAACGGCGACCGATAAGATGCGATTTTGGGGATTCCCCAGGGTGATGACGCAACGCCTTTCGGGGAAGGTGGCACGGGTTGTTTATTCGCGTGGGTGGGAGTCGTGCGCTTGGAGGTCAGTCTAATGGCTTCTTCTCTAAGTAGAAATTTACCTGGAACCGCAGGTGTTTTTTTAGAGCTTGCCTATGTCGGTCACTACTGCTCGCGGGCTTGTAAACAGAACCTTTCTTGCGTCTTTTTATGACATCCTAACGCTATTGGCTCAGAAATTGCTGAATAAATACGTTTGCTTTGTTTTGTTTATTGTCACTATACAGAAGCTACGATTTTTCAAAAACGTATGTGTAGAATTGTAGTTTTGAGTAATAGATTAATTTTGTAGCTGTGAAGTATGTCCTTGTCAGGAGCTGATAATGCTTCATTCTATTTGAATTATTGCAAGAGATATCATTTGAATGGTACTTGCGATGCTTAATATTTCTTTACAGTTAAGTCTATAATTTATATTCTCTGAGAGAACAATTATGCCTTTCTTGTGATAAATGGAAATTTTTCAGTAATAAAATTGGGTTTTTCCAAAATTTATATTACATAATAACGAAGTTGTAAGAGTATAATCTTTGCAATAATCAAGCATTCCTTAATTAAGAATAATTTCATATTCTTGTTTTAAGTATTACATGGTGAAAAAATGTCTGAAATGATTCTTTAATATGGAAGGAACATTAGGAAACAGAATGACTCAACTTATTTTTGTTTTGACTTTTATCCAATGATTAACTTTTTTAATTTCAGTACAATTGCCATAAATATTTATTTGATTAATTGTTCATTTAATTAGATAAAAATTTATTCACCAAGCAAAGTGACAAATTATAGAAAGTAGATTAAAATTCTTAAATTGTTTCAGTATTACATTAATAGTATAATACACACTTGAGGAGAAAAAGAGAAAGTTAGCCCACAGTATATATAAATTTGGCTCAGGTGGTAATCGTATGCTTTAAAGTAGCCCTCCTTTTTTCCATGGTGTGTATGCTATTTTTTATTGTACCTAGACCAAAAGTATCATATTTCATTCTTAAATAAGGAATTGGAATATTCGGCTGGGGTGTGGTAAAACATTTTTTTTTATTTTGTTTTATTCACATAAATGAGTTATAAAAATGATATTTGGTATTCTTTGTATTAAAGCAAACTAATGTTTCTATTAATGCAAACCAACATATGTATCGCAAGATAATACACAAGATACATGCAAGATAGACATAGAAAACTTTTCATAATCTCAGGTAGACATTAAATATAAAAAAAGACATAATTAAATTGCAATATAAGAAAGTATAAATTTCTTTATTTATAGCAAAACTGCTAGTCAAGTTATTATTCCTATTTTTCAGACTTCAAGAAATTTGCAATTTTTAAGGAGTCATAACAATTTAAAAAATGGCAGAAAAAGATATAGCATCGGAAATCGCTGAAGAATATCAATCTTCATTAGTGGACCTCAAAAACAATGACAAGGCACACATCAATATGCTCTCAATTCTGGCTAAAGATTATGCTGAACATGCTCCAGCTATAGTTGAAGTTATTGAAAAGAGAGTGATAGAGGTTAATATTTATTGCAATCAAATATTTTGAATAAATGAAATATTTTTAGTTGTTTCAGTATACTAAATAAAGTAATAAATGTTGTAAAATAATTTCAAAGTTTATCATTAATCTATTACTAAAAATGTTTCATTTCTTATATTAGTGGTTATTCTTTAAAGCTCTATGAATAATTATATAAATTCAAAGTGTTATTTTGATTAATTCTTACATTTAAGATTTTATAAAAAGAAAATAGGTACATTCAACATCTACAATCCATATTCTTTAGTGTTTAAAAACACACATGTAATATAATTTTATGTGAAATAAATAAAGTATTTTTACCACTTTTAAAACTTTACACTGCTGTTTGTTTTTCAATTTTGGTTTCTTTAAAATAAATATTTCTGCATAAAAATTTGAAAGCTTTATATACTTAAAAATCAAAATTAAAGTAATCTTATGTATTATTGATTAAATTAATTGTGATTCTTTTTGTTAATTCTAATGATTATTTTAAGTATCAATATACCATTGAAATTATGTTGTTAGATTAACAATTAATTTTGAAAAATACTACGAAGAAAAAAAAGTTTAAGTAGTATATTTATTCCTTGAGCTATTAAAGAAAAACAATAATATAAAATAAAAAATAATATTTAATTTCTTTTTAACAGGTTCCCAAAGATATAAAATTGTCTGTGATGTATTTGATTGATTCAATTATGAAAAATGTAAACAAAGGATACATTACTCTATTTGCGAAGAATATTGTAAGATTATTTGAACATGTTTTTCATGCGGTAAGTCTTTTATACTCTTGCAAAATTTAAAAATTAAGCTTTAAAATTTAAACAAGTCGTGATTGATAATTTTTATATTTTGGCTAAATCCAGGTGGATGAGGTCACCAGATCCAATATGTTTAAATTGAGGCAAACATGGGCTGAGGTTTTCCCTGCAGCGATTTTGTTCGCTTTAGATGTAAGGATTAATGTTATTGATCCAGCTTGGCCGATCGTACCATTGCCAACAAATTCGTCGTCTTCGTCTTCAATTCATGTGAATCCAAAGTTCTTAGTAAGTTTTTTCATCTTGATTATTCAAAAATTTTTAACATAAGTATTTCTATTAAATTTATTATGAAATTATATAAAATTTGCTTTACTAGAATAAGTTTTAAAATAGTAAAATTTCAGTTGGAGGAATAGCAAGGCCTTTTTATAAACTGATGCAAATCAATGATTTGTAAGCTGTTGGTCAATTAAAAATGAAATAAACTTTAGTAATAAAAATACTTTAAATCTATTTAAAGTAACCGTTTATTAATCAAAAGTTCAATTTTTTTTAAAGGGATGTAAAAAGGATGGAGTTAAAAAACTGGAAAAAAATAGGAAAACTATTAAAATGCCTTATGTACCGACAACTTCATCTACTTTACAGAAACAGAGTCGTACCTCTCAGGTAGCACCGGCAGTTCCGGATGCTGACTTGACAGAAGAACAAAATGAAGAATTACACAGGCAAGTTCTTGAAAAACAGAAGGAACTGGTTGAACTGCAGAAGAGAAAGGTGCAATTGGAACTTAAGCAAGTGAAAAAGAACCTTGCACAACACAAGAGGAAAGTACTAGATCTGCAATCGCTAGATTTACCTCCCACTGTTCAGGTAAATTCTTTATGAACTTTAAAGGGATTTGATTGAAAAGTTTTGATCTCATCCTTAATAAATATTTTTTAAACAGGAATATGTTATTTAATATTATAAATAATTTCAGGTTGCCCTTAATGAAGAAGAATTATTAGAGAGTCAAATAGCAGCAATGATTAATTCTAGTCAATATTTGAAACCAATAGAAAAGCAGGTAAAATATTTATTGAAAATTTACGTTATTCACCTGGAAATTGAGTGAAAACAATATTTACTATTAATAAATCAATATTTTTATGTTTTTTTGAAGTTTCCTGCAGCTGCAGCATCATTGTCGTTAAAGAAATCTGAGTCGAATAAGGCGGGCGTTAGGATAGCACCCGCAAGTAGCATTGCTATCGCTGCAGCGAAACCCATCGCGTCACGAGATCCACGGCTAAAACAACAAGTCGCAGCTACTGCTATCATCGACAAAGTCAACGTTGCACCAATAATCGGATCGCAAACTTCAAACACGGAAATCACTCAAAAGAAGCTTATGGAGCAATTTAAACTGCATATGCAATCTCGCAAGCGACCTCTGTCAACCGATACAATTAAACAATCAATCGTGACAGAGGGTAAAAATAAAAGTTTGCAAAATAAAAAAATACGTACGACTAATTCTGATAAAAGCGACGTTGCTACAATCGGAACCCCAACCCTTAACACAACGCGTAATCATAGTATTAAGGATCAGTCGAAGAGCTCTTCGTCTACAAAGAGCTCGTCGCGAACAAGTAGTTCCTCTAAATCCTCTTCATCTTCGAGGAAAAGTGATAGTAAGGCCCGTTCGAAATCATCCTCTTCCTCTTCGACGAATAAAAAGTCCGACGAAAACTCATCTTCTCCCTCGACTTCTTCGTCGACGTCCTCTTCTCCAGAGAAGCGCTCGTCTTCGAAAAAATCCAAATCACAAAAGCCCCACAGTCCCAGCCCTCCGTTGATTTTAAATAATAACGATGTTACCTCATATCGGATTCCGAGGCGGTCGAAAGAGTTGGTTCAAAATACGGTAACTATCACTAAGCCTACAATTACAAACTTGGGGGAACAAGATGTTTTTGGTGCTACTGCGCTCCCAACTACCAGCTTCAAGGAAATTAAGTCGAAACAACGAAATTACGTAAGGAGGAATAAAGACGGAAGTCCAGACAATATAGAAGGCGTGAAAACTGAGGCAAAGACATTGCCTGATTCAAGCAAAGACGAGGATCTTCGATCCTTAAACGTGACTGCAGCTGGAGCTGTTGCCACCCTAAAAACAAGTGAGTGTTTAAATCTGAGGATTCACAAATTTAGAAGGATTGGAGCTTCCAGCACAACTTTGTGCGAAGCGAGGATAAGAGTGATTTTTAGTAATTTTATTGCTGTTACAATTTTATGGGCTACAATGAAGTGCCTCTTAACACGATGCGTTTTTCTACTTTCCTCAAACAAGACTGCACACACAAGCTTGGTTTTTTTCCAAGGATTCATCTTAAAGTAGATTTCAGTGTTCTAATGCAAATATTCTAATATTTACGTGTTAAACGTAAATTAGAATATTGAGCTGGATAAATAGAAGATTGATTGTTAACGTTTTTAGATATACAAAAATTTATTAAAGAAGTGTTAAAACAATGATTTTTATACGAGATTATTTATAGAATAGTGTAGTCACTACATCACTGTGATATGTAATCTGTGATATCACACACTAATAATTTAGGATTAAACGGTTAAAACAGTCTGTTCGTCTCTTTTTATACTGCTTTGATTGTATTCAAAAATTCTATTAAAAAATTATCACTTTATTTATTGTAAATAATTATGCCGATATTTTCAATTTTTAACTGAATTTCCTACCTATTTTCACTTATTTCAGATAGATCACTGTGGGAAATATTAATTTACAATTCCACCATTGACTTTATTTTTTATTAACTAAAGGGTTTTATTTAGTTTCTTTAGTTGTGAATTAATAAAATGTCATAAAATATAGCTTAAGGATTGTAAATTCACATTTATCCAATCATTGTGATACACAATTTCTGAATTAAGAAATGTTAAATAAAAGCCTTAAAATTTCATATGTGAACAATTTCAAGCAGTTCTTAATCTAAATTTTGTCTTGTTTTAAAAAAAAAATTGTTAATTCAAATAGCGTGATAAATCAATGTATTATTCAGCTATTTTATTTTAAAACTAGTTTACTCACATCCACTTATTATTTAATCATCCTTATAAATCAAAGTGAAAAAGGATTTTGTTACGTTTTTACGCTTATTTCTAAGCACTTTTTATTTAATCCAACATCAAATAAATCATCGTGTTTTGAGTTAGAACTGGAGAGTGGTAAAAAATGCATACTATTAAAAAAAACAGCCAATCGACCGCTGAAAAACGTATTGCATGCACGTTTTACAACGGCCTCATTCGAGCCTGTAACTACAATTTCCATGTTTCTTTTTTGCAGAAGATTTAGATTTACGAGTTCTGACTGTTCCAAGCACAAAGAGGGCTTCTACCACCGACCTACAGGCTACTGCAAAGAAGAGTAAAACAGAAAATGTCGACCCGTAAGTCTTTTCATATTTACTCAATATACAAGATTGGAGAATTTTAAAAAGAAATTTTTTTTTAATAAAAATTATTTTTTCTCGTAGACTTTTTGGCAACAAAGACGTAGATCTCCGAACGCTGACAAATCCAAAAGCTGGGCGTCCGCCAACTCCGCCTCCACCAGTGATTTCAAATGAAACTCAGAAACCTGTTGGTAATTGTTGGGCCAAGATAAAATCCCCGGTGAAGCAGGAACGAAGCGAGACCCCGGCGAAACCGTTAGCAGATAGAAATCGTGGTCGGCTAAACAGTCGTCCGCGTTTTAATAGTACCGAAGCATCCAAAAATGTCAAAGAGCCTCGCAATCGTTGTCAAGCATCTCCGCCAGGGCCGAACAACGAACAAAATATTGAAATTATCATGAAACAGGCAGCAGAGCAGTTAAATCAAGGTCTGATCACCAAGGCACAATACAACAAGCTCATCCAAGAAGTATTGCACATGAGTGAAGACCAAAAACTCAAAGCCGCTCAGCGGCAAGAGTTAGAATCCGGTATTATTTGGGAGAAGACGGAAACCAAAGGATTCAGCAACGACGAGAACTTGCGCAAGGACCATCCGATGCACTCGCGAATACCCCCGGCGCAGGGCGCTCCGAGGTGGCAGGGCCCGTGGCACTGGCCTCACCCGCCACCACCACCAGGCCCATTCCCACCTGGACCATTCCCAGATGGATTCAGACCAATGGGCCCCTGGCAAAACCACCCACGCATGTATGGCCCACCAATAAGGCCTGAATTTCACCCGGGTCCGATGCATCCAGGCTTCAATCCAAGGATGGGCATGATGCCCCCGCACATGGGCCCTAACGGTCCGAGAGGTATGATGAAGGGACCTATGATGGGCCCGGGACCCATGCCCGGGCATATGGGCAATGGTCCCATCAGGCCTGACCGCAAGAGACTGTCACCCAATTCTACTGCACCTGCTGCTACCGCTTCCAGCGCCAGTGCTACTTCGACCCCTGCTACTACAGTCAAAGTTAAAACTGAAGAAGTGTGCAATGGCCAACAATCCGGAAACCAAGGAGAACTGCCTCCTGCAGACCCGCAACTGATCGAGGAAGTTAAGAAAGATACGATGAAATCTATTAACATTGACGGCGTTCCAAGGGAAATTAGATACTACGGAAACTGCGGCATCGTCTTTATGCGCTGGGATGACCCTCGCGATATCGGTTTTCAAGACGGTTCGAGAAGAATTTTTATCGAAGGCATGGAGCCACTTGTATGCAAGTTCAACGATGACTACAAAGAGTTCATGTTCGAAGGAGAGATGCATAGGATTAAGCTGGGTACTCCCACTAGAGAACTGTACGTGAACGATAAGTGGTACGAGTGCTACTTCGGCGGCCGACCTGTCCCCATTGAACTGAATAACAAAAAAGTGAATGTAAGTCTCGAGGGACCGCCGCCTCAAGTAAAAATTGGAACCGTTCAGCGAACTGATCTTGTCGCTGGAAAAATTAACTTCATTATAAACGCTAGAACTATGGTTCCAGTATTCGTGGATTCTAAACCTCAGATGTAAGTATTTTTATACGTTCTTTTTTCAAATAAACCTTATAATATAGGTCGAATGGACTATTAATGAATTTGATCTATGTTTCAGCTTTGAAATCGAAGGTACCATATGCACGCTTGAATTCACAGATGCTTTACAAACCGTTCTGCTTAATGGTCGTCCGTACTCGGTAGATTTCGGTGGAATGCCCAAGCCGGTCATCATAAACGGCAAGAAGCATTTCCTAAGATTTACAGTGCTTCCGCGTGGTGTTCGCCCTGGCTACGTTAAGATTCTTGGCATGAAAGGCGAGCCACCTAAGATAGATACCCAACCAGCAATTACTGTACCAAAGACTGAACCATTAAGTAATAATGTAACGTTCCCATCTACTAGTTTAAATGCACTGCCAGGTCTTGAGGATACAAGCTCTCAAGACAGCACGGAAGCTTCGTTAACTTCTAAGCCAGGTAATGTGACTTATTCAGTAAGACACTATTTTCGGTCAAATTTTGAATTATTATAATCTAACACAAAATAATTTTATTCTAGATTTGCAAATCGATGTGCTTTCATCTGTTTTACCTTCGGCTATGGCTCCAGCATCTGGATTATCGTATCAGGCGGAACCTGTAGAAAATACACCGACGCCAGCGCCGATATTGCCATCAAATTTAAATCTTAATGAGTTATTCCAAAGATTAGTGGAGACTGGAATCGTTCCAAGCCTCGCTACTCGCGAAGTTAAGACACCAGAAGAGGAAGAGAAGAGACCGGTTGAAGAAGAAATCTCATTCGACAAACCTGAAACTTTAAAGACGAAACGACCCTCCGTAGCAACTGCTTTGTACAGTGGAATGCAGTGCAGTTCGTGCGGTGTTCGTTTCGCACCGGAATTGGCTAGCAGGTATAGTCAACACTTGGACTGGCATTTCCGACAAAATAGGAAAGAACGAGAATCCTCCAGGAAGGCGCATAGTAGGACTTGGTACTACGATATCAGTGATTGGACTCAATTTGAAGAAATTGAAGATCTTGAAACCAGAAGTAAGTATCAATTTGTAGCTTAGATGCCAGCAAAAACTTTTTAAATTACATCTTTAAATGAATATTAATATTCTTGTTTTATTTTTAGCACAAAGCTACTTCGAGACAGAAAAAACCGATTCTGAGAACGGTTCAGTAGGCAGTAATTGTGATGAGACGGAGCAACCAAGTGTTCCTACAGGCTCTGACGAAGATGGAATTTGTGAAGTTTGTCATGAAACCTTTGAACAGTTCTTTAATGAAGAGAAAGAAGAGTGGCATCTACGACCTACAATTACTTTTGAAGGCAAAAACTTCCACCCAGTTTGCCTTGAAGATTATAAGGTAAGTTTAACGCTTTGTGGCAATAGATAATTTTTAAAAAAGTTCATTAATATTCATGAAATTATTTATTTTAATGCTACCAAAGGAAAAACTACTTGTGGTATGTTGTTTTACAAATAAATTTTTCACGAGTAGCATAGCGTAGTGTAGTATCACTGTGTTTCGCAAGCACTATTTATTAGATGATTTTACCGGATTTCTGAATTATGTAATATAAATATAACATTAATTTAATTTTTTTTCAACGTCAATCATAAATTTACTCTGGCAATTTGACAAAATTTTGTGTTTAAGTACAACTATAAAATATACTTATATTGGTCTTCTTGAAATTTCAGAAAGCTTTAGAGAAATCGGCGATGGCATTGGAAGAAGTTATAGCTGAAATGGAAGAAGAAACAAATAAAACAGGGAATGAAGATCCGAAAGCAGACATTGAATCTTCTGAAAATATGGAAGTAGAAACTGAAAATACTGTGGAAGTCAAAGTTAAAGTAGAGAAAGAGGATGTTCAGGAGATAGAAATTAAGACTGAAAAGGAGGAAGAAACTGATGTCAATATGGATGATTCAGAACCTATTGAGATTATTGAGCCTCTTCCTCGTCAAATTGGTAAGTTTTACAAATAATTTAAATGACTTCTATATATTTTTTGTCTATAATTTTCTTTTATTTATTTGTTTTAATTTTTTTGTAGAAATTGCCGAAATAGATGATTCTTCGGATGATGAAAATGAAATTAAAATTCCCAAAATTAAGATAGAACCCAAAAAAGAAGACGAGAAAATTCCTGATGATGTACCTTTGATTTTCGAAAACGTCAAAGTGAAAGAGGAACCTTTAGATTCAGAAACAGGTAAGATAAATATTCTCTACTTAATATTAATTATCTTTCGATTTTTGCTAGGAAAACATAAATTTATAAAATATATATCACGAAAGAAGTGTTGTTTGTTTCAATAAATTTAAATATTATCCATTTCCTTAACTAATTTTAACATCTACTTTTTAAAATTTCCTTTTAACTTAACATTTATTAAAAAAAAAAGTATTTACTTATTATTATTATTAAAACCTTTTTAAAATTAAACTTTTTCTAATTCAGTTTTCGTTTGAAAATTATTTAACTTCAAAACTCATTAAGGAAGATTATCTTTGTCCTGACTGATTTATCAGTATTCTTAATTAAGGTGTAATCAGTAGAGCCAAAGCGATAACGTAAATTATTGTAACGATATAGTTTACGTAGTAAGTTTAAGTAATAAACTTAATATCCTATTCAACAACGTGATTAAAAATTTCCTAATATTTTCATTATTGAATTAATTTATGCCTTAAATAAGTTTATGTGCGCTCTTTTAAAAATATTAAATATTATACTATTTCTCTGTCGCCCAAATTTCTCATTAAATTCTAAATTATATCAAAGTAACAACCTAATGTTTAACTCAAACAAATAAATCTATTTTTATATCACAGAAACAGAAAGTATTCCCGCAGAACCAACAAATGTTGATACGACTAAAGTAGCGGTGAAAAGTACGATCGATGGCAATGTGGAGTTGGATTCAGCAAGATCTACTATACCAACGGTACCTTCCAAGATCAAGATCAATATTACGAAAACCCTCAATGTAACCTCTAAAGATTCCAACAGTGAGAAGGAAAAGTTAAAGAAAAAAGTCGAAGGCCCAACGGAATCACCAGCCGCGAAACCTTTGATTCCAGCGGCGATCAAGCCTGCGCTGCAAGGCAAAAAACTTTCGATATTACCGACGATAGAAAAAGGTCACGAGCTTTCAGGACTTTGCTCAATCATGTAAATAGATTACGTATTACCGAAAATGCTGCGCAAAAGCATTGTATATAACTATCATTCCTATATAGTTAGCAAGCGGCGAATGAGTATTTTGCACGATGATGAATGAGATACCGTGTTTTTCCTTCTTTTATATGTTTTCTTGCGGAAAGGAAATGTGCGTAAAATCATTGATTTTTCAATTCTTGTACATAAGATGTTTTAACGCTATAGACGATGTGTAAATATAGTTCATTAAGCGATTAGTAATGAGTCGACGATGTGCTATACATAGTTGTTTGTATATATTGATACGATGTTAAATGAATTGAAACTTATTTTTTCTTGTAAAGATCACGTTGTCTATAACTATCATATTTAATACACGTTTATTTTTATAATTATGAGGCGAATTTGTTTCTATTTCTTCATTCATACGGGAGATATTTAGTTCCATTCGTTCTAATATTCATTTTAGTTCTGCATTCTATCCCTTTTTTTTTTTAAAGCGAGTTGTAATATATTTATTAAAGGGAATTTTTGTGTTCTGCTAAAAACTTCCTTTTTTTTCGAATTTTTAAAAACATTTTATAAAATTCAAAATTAAATAAAATGATAAAAAATGAAACATCTATTTTATGATTTTACTCCCTTCACTTTCCTCTTTCCTTTTAAATTTATCTTATTGTTTGAATTTTATATTAAATTATTGTTAACAATAAATTTTTTAAATCAGTTTTGTTAATTATGACCTGATTTTACTTGAGAAAATATTTTTAACTTTTAAAAATTTAAAGAGAATTGTTTTTGTAGCAAAAATAATGTCAACCCAACGATGAAGACCAATACTGAAGAAAACCTGAAAGCATCATTTTTGTTTTTTCGATCCTAATACTCCTTCAGTTAGTTGAGAAATTCTAAAAGAATTTCTTGTTGACCTGAGAAGTATAGATTTGTTTCTTGGGGGGTGGGGTGGGGGTGTAGGAGGGAATGTCATAAATTTATTAGTGATAGCAGCTATTCTATGGAAAACTTAAGTTTTCCATAACTGACATTTCAGATTTAAAAATTAAATAATTGACTTTAGAATCACTTTTAGCCCCAACTATGTACCCTTAATTAAATTGTAACTCAAAGCTGAAGACTAAATTTGAAAGCCCATTGAATTATGAGGAACCTCATGATGTCTCTATTCACCAACTGCTCTTTCCATAAAAATCCTGAAACTGTAGAAATAAGCATTTAAAAATTATTACAATAACATTATGTAAAACATTAATATTTTAACATATATATGTATATCAAATTATACGATATACAGAATGAAAGAAAATAAAATTACCTTTGCATAAAGTGTAGATAAAAATCCTGTAGATTCTTAATGATTGATCTCTTATGCTTTTAATAAGTTTTCGAAGCTTAAAATTATCTTTGCTGTAAATAACTAAGAAAATAGTTGATAATTCTTGTATTCACCAACCAAATGTATGAAATGTATGTCTTCTAACTTCTAAACTCAGAAGTGAACGATTTTTTTATAAAGATATAAAAGCAGCCTCCAATCAATAAACATCCACTGTCTTTACAACAGGTAGACGTACATAGCATACTTCAGATAAATCTCACACAAAAGAGCCTAGTTCTTGCAGTCTTCCCTCTTGGTATGCACAGCTTTCACTCAATAATTCGTGGAAAACGATTTCTCCTTCGGTTATATCAATGCATCCCAAGAAGCCTTATACACTGTCTTAGTCTCGCCGCCATAAATAAGTAAACATCTTATAGCATGTTGCCGTAAATTTCTTTACTCAGTTGGCTTTATACTTGTCTGTCGAGCCGTTACCGTCAGTATCTTGGATCATCTCGTGCCTGAAAAACGAGTAGTCGATGTTTAGTGAAAAATCAAGGCGCGGGAGATTGCGCGTCATGGCATAGAAAAAGAAAATGGCGCGTCTAATGCATTAAAGCGAACGCGAGGAGACAATGATATTACTCTAACCTGATTGAAAATCCTGACGGTACGCAGTCATATTTTGTGTTGAAAAGTGGAGGAACTTTGAAGAGTACTCACTTGATTTCAAGTAGACATTTTTCGAGATCCTCCGACGGAGTGATATTCAATCATCGCCATCAACTCGTGTCATGCTGATGGGGCAGGCAGGAGGATTTCACATCGCAGAGGAAGTGAACGCGCACGTCTGACGTTGAATGGACAAACACACGTACAAAACTGAGCGCAACACACAAGCTGATCAGTTTCCGGCGCAATGTGGCCGGATAGTTTTCAATTTTTGATGGAAATCCGGCTTAAATGTGCTTCGTTTTATTGGTCAGTGTGAAAAGGCGGGTGTTTTATTTTTAGCACGTGTTTTTGAAATTTTTAAAAAAAGTTTTGAAACAAGTTTATACTTGTAAGTTAGATTTTCATAAAAACGCGTGTTAATCATTGTTTCGAAAAATGTTTAAACATTGCGAAATATTGATTATAAAAAAAATTTGTTTTTTCTGACAAATAAGTATCCCACAATCTCACCAAAGTTTAATTTGCATAGAAAGCTGGGAATTAACTGATCCGTAAAAAACGACTTTTTTATAGGCATAGACAGTGTAAAGAAAATGTACTTATATTTTTCAGAGGAATAAATCACCGATATTACGCGATATTTTGTTGCTCATTACAATCTAAATTTCAGAAAAATCTTTTTCATACGTGTATATTTCTTTTTAACTTTCACCCTATTTGGGTTAAACTATTATTATTAAATTTCAGTACAATTTTAAATTAACATTTACATCAGAAATAATATATTAATCTAACATAAAATTATTTATTTTTTTTTTATAAAGAATGAATTCTTTAATTTTATTCTTTTGCTGGCTATTTCTTATTATTATATTAATATTCAATTTACTTATTGTACTGACTAATTGTAATTAATATATTGTAGATCATAAAAGTTAAAATCTGATTAGATTGTAATCTGATCAAAATAATGTTTCTTTAACAATAAATGTAAAGAGTGATGAAACATTATTGTCCGCAATAATTTTTATAAAAGAATTGCATTATTTTACTAAAATTTTATTTTTAAAGGCATCATTTAGAGATTTAAATAATTCCTTGCACCAATTAAGATAACGTTTAAATTTAAACTTTGTCGCACTCGGCACTGGTTTGTAAATATCACGCAAGCACCAATCCGGTCAAATGGTCGCCATTTTCACGCTCGGTAATTACGCAAAAACGATAGCAGAGTAGCAGACGCCCGAAGAGAAACGATCATATAGAAGTAAGAAGAGCACCCCTTAGGCACACATACATAGCTAGCGGTTAGCTTGTGTGCGTGTTGTGTGCACTTACTCGCGAAAAACGGCGCAGAGAAAAGCGGAGAAATGAGGGAACGTCAAGGTTTTCCGTGAAAAAAAGAAAGCAGAAGTAGTGCGCGAATATCTCGATAGGCTGTCTTCGTTTATTCCGCGCGTCGTATTGTTTCGTTATCCTCGACAACCGCGGAGAAGAAGCCGCTAAGGTTAGTTCTTTTCCTCCGAAAAAGCACGCAGACGTCTTTTTTTTCTCCTCATTCTGCAGCCGAATATCAGATTCAGAACAGAAGCCGTTGATGCTCTGTCTCTGTCTTTGTCCCGCAGCCGCTCCGAGAGTTTTTGTTTAGATGGCTGACGACGCAACGTGCTGTAAAAGGTAAACACTTTTTTCCTGGAATTTACGATCGTTCGAATTTACTCAATATTGAGTTTTCATTAATTTTCCGGGATTTTCGCGGCGGAATTTTGATTTTGTAGCTTTTTCGACGTTCGATTGGCTTTCAAGGTCGTCGCCTTGATAAGAGATAATACCTGTACTAATCGTGTAATAGAAAAAATTACGTGCAAATCTTGATTTAAGATTTGCTATAATTAATCATAGATTAAAGTGTTAAAAGGTATTAGTTCCTTAAGTATTAAAGAGATGATGAGTGAATTAGAATTTGAGGTAGAAGTGATGTAATCTGCATGAAATATCTAATGCTGTGTTTTTTATCTGGTTTTTCAGAAATATGAGTATTTAAATTAGTAAGGATCACTGGAAAATGTTATCCGACATGAATCAAGTTAGGAGCAACAAGATGAAGGAGATCGTCGATGAATACATGTCATCACTTCAAGATCTCAACATGAACAGCAAACCTCATATTAATATGCTCACTATATTAGCTGAGGATTACGCTGAATATGCATCAGCAATAGTTGAAGCCATAGAAGCCCATATACAAAAGGTTAATATCTTTTGCTGTTAAATAGTCCTAGTTACCTGTACTTTTTTATTAGTGCGGTTATGATTTAGAGTACTAATTTAATTTTTATTTTTTTAAAGGTATTTCACAACATGAAAAAAGTAATATAGATTCTTCTTGATTGTTTCTTTTTTAATTAAATTTTTAAAATAGTTAACCAATAGCTGTAAATTAGCAAATTATTTTCAAACTTAGGTGGAATCGTTAAATTTAAACTTTTTTCTTGTTTGCATTTAGCCTGTGATAAAAAATACTTAAATGTTTTTGTTTTACTAATAGTTGGTATATGGAATTAAATTTTTCTTTTTTTTTGTCAAATGACTTATTATTTATAGATATTAGAGGTCAAATTTTTGAAATTACATATTGCATTCCAGAGTCTTGATACATGTTTATTCATTGATAAATTTTATATTTTCATAAATTTTTACACCTCATTTATAATAGAAGTTACAGTATGGGTAACTAAGATTTGAACAATCAAAGTACTGTTTCAATTAAGACATTGAAATGATGATTTTAAATAACTAATTTTACAACTTTATTGTATTCTTACATCTATTTCTAAATTTTTTCTTCTTTGGATTATTAATATTTTTTAGAATTAATTCATTATCTTGTTCAAAGTTATAGAATTAGTTATAAAAGATAAATAATAATATTTTTATAGGACTGGTAATAAAGTGGTTATAAACATTGCCAAAATTGATTTATAACTTAATAGTATAAGCCAGTGATTAACCATCTGTGATAATTTTCTACAAAATTATACATTTCTGTAAATAAAGAATATATACAAGAAATATATATAAATATATAAAGTGTTATTTTGTCAAATGCGTATAATAATCCAACTATTGCGTCTTATTATCAATATCTAATTTACTTTTATTATTTAATTTAAATTTAGTTTAAAATTTAAAATTCAAAGGTTTTGGTGATACTAATATTATAAACTGTTAATACTTTATTTAATATCCACTAATATTTGCATAAATTGCTGCAATCAAATACTTATAAAATTTTTATACAAATGGAAACTAATTAAGAAAAAAGAGAAAAACTTAGAATAAATATAAAGAAGGAAAGCCAGTGAAAAAAGTAAGTATTATGTTTTCACTAGGTGCAAAGCGAGGTCAAACTCCCTATTCTTTATCTCATCGATTCAATTGTCAAGAATGTAAATGGATCCTATTCTAATCTTTTTTCAAAAAATATAGTCAGTACATTTAGCAACGTATTTCAGAAGGTAAATCTTTATAATTGTTATTTAATATATGGTACAACTTAATGTAGTACTGCATACTAATTTAATTAAAACAGGTTGATGAAAATACAAGAGCAAAAATGTGGAAATTAAGAACAACTTGGGGTGAGGTGTTTCCAAAAAGCAAACTAAGTTTATTAGATGCTCAAGTGCACAGTATTGATCCTGCCTGGCCATTACCATCTAATGTTCTAGCTTCAAAATCCATTCATGTTAATCCCAAATTTCTTTCAATGGTAAGATTTTATGACTTGCACTAATTATGCATTATTTTATACATGCTGTATTCAGTTTTCTTTGCATTTAAAGCAACAGAATACCCAAACAATGCCAGAACCTTGCAATAAATCAAGCACCAACATGGAAGAAGAATTTTTAAAGAAACAAAAGGAGTTAATGGATTTACAAAAACAAAAACTACAGTTGATGATGCATCAACAACAGTTAGTCAGACCACATATACATGTTAAACCAGAACTGGTAAACAGAAATTCCTTCAAAACAGATTATATTTATTGTTGTCATTTAATAGCAAACTAATATATTAATTTTAGATTGCTCCTGATGGTACTTTAAAAAAGCCCATATTAACCAATGTGCCTTGCAACATTATACAATCATTGGAAAATTTGGTAGGTCATTTGTTTATTGTAATTTTCACATACATTATATTTAATATAAAACTGAGAGACCTCTAAAAAATGAATGTTTTCAAAAATCTTTAAGAAGATTATAAGAATAATTACTTGTTAATTTTCAGACGTCGGTCGCACCGGACGTATCAACGAATCGCAAACAATCGAGCGTTCCTCCAACAGATTCACTATTGAACGGCAACGTGGACATCGAAGAAACGCATCAGCAGCAGCCGGTCTTGACGAAGCTCGAGTCCGACGGCGGAAGTTTCTTAGTTAGCTCTAGCCCGGTTAAGTCTCGCGATAACGACGATGCACTTGCAACTCCGTACAGCGATAGTAGTCAGACCGATGCAAATGCTGATTTATCTCTGATTATGAACGACAATAAATGCCTTAATAATGACCGTATCCAAAGATCTAGTAATAGTAGTCAAAAAACAAAAGCGACTAAAACCGTAACAATAACGTGCGACGCTGCGCAGTCGAAGAATTCTTCGGAGCGTTCGCCGTCGAAGGATTCTTCGACTCGCGCCTCCTCCTCCTCTCTAAGCTTAAAGCAGCAGCAACAGCAGAATAGTTCCTCCTCGTCGAACTCCTCCTCGTCGACAGCTTCTCGCGGCAGCGGCAAATCCTGGGGCAAGACCTCCTCCTCACCTTCATCCTCGTCCCACAAACAATCGTCCAGTAAGCATAAGCGCAGTCGAAGCCCCAAAGATCATCACCATCATCATCACCACCAACAACACCACCACCACCACCATCATCATTCTCCCAAGTTGAAGCAGCAGGCCCTCGACGAGGAGGAACAGTTCGGCGGCTCGTTGATAGTGTCACCGCCACAGCCGATAGCTAACGTAAAAAGATTGAGACAGCGGAGGGACAGTAGTGGTGGCAGTGCCGGTAGCTCAAGGCTGAGGAGGAAGAAGGAAAGAAATAGCAGTAGTAGTCCCAGCCCAGATAGTGGGAGGGAAGGACCGTCGAAGAGAAGAGACAGCACCAGCAGAGACGAAGATCTCAGGATGACTGCTTTAGCCAGTAGCGTCACTGCGACCAATAATGCAGCGGCAGCGGCTGCGGCGAAAGCAGCAGCAGCAGCGGATGTGACAACGACGACTTTGGACTCGAGTGAGTTGTGTGATCTCTCCCTCAAAACGCATGAACCGAGCTGGACAGCCACTTTTAAGGATCTCTTTGGAACTTTAAATTTAAACTCACTTTTAAATTACTCGTGGTTTCTCCTTTTGTTTAATACGTGCTTAATTTTTTTCACCAAAGGATTATTTTTAAACGCTTACTTTTTATTTATCTTTAAAAATATTTATTTATTTGACATACAAAAATCTTTTTATCAGTTCTTCAGTACTCAACGTAATTTTTTAATTTTTTTAAAGTAGTGGAAATATTCATTTTATTACTTTTACTGCGAAAACTTTTACGTTAATATGTCAATTCTCAATAAATAATATGTAATAATGATATTTATTGGAGTATGCACAACATTCCCGTAAGTAAATGTTAACTAAAAGACAAAAATACATTTACTTTAATGTGTTCTTTGAAATTACAAAACATGGATTTTATGTTACTCATATTGAAGTGCGTAGTGTCTGTACTACAAACTCTAATGATTACCTTTTTAGAAGAAGATTTAGATCTACGAGTTCTGCCTATGCCAACTAATAAACGACAGTCAACAGACTTACTTCAACCCCCAGATTCAAAAAAGAGCAAGACTGAAGATTTAGACAAGTAAGTTTTTTTATTAATACTTCAATCCTCTTGATAATTCAACTTCAATCATCTTTGAAATATTCTTCTCACTTTTCTCTCATTTCACGAAGAGTGCCTACTTCTTCCAGGGACTTTTCTCTATCTATAATTTTCTAGTTTTAAACTATTGCTTTAAAATGTATAATGCACCCAACTCCTTGAGCACAAACGCCAGTCCGAAGATATAAAATTCGGACAGATTTTGTTTCTTCGAAACGGCAAAAAAGTTTTCTATCGTGGAAAGCTTTTTTTGTCCCAAAAAGTAAATGTACCAACGGCTCGTCGAAGAACCAAATGAGACCAAGTTTTCAGGTCAGTCCACGGTTAAAAGCCAGTTAAAAAACTCTTTAAACAATCTCATTACAGTCTCTTCGGCAAGGAAGACGTGGATCTGAGGATCCTTAATCCTCCGCCGCAGGCGATCATTCAGCAACCTCCAACGCCACCGCCACCGATCATCTCCACTGACAAGGACAGTGGCTGGGCCAAGTTTAAGACGCCGATGAAATCTGACTCTCGTTCTGAATCGTCGAGTCGCAGCTCGTCAGACAGCAGATCTACCTCCGATAGTATTTCCTCTCGCGGATCGAGAGACGTTAGACCTAATAGAGCAGTTAAATTGTATAATAAGACGTCCGAGGTTGAGAATAAGGACCGGAGGCGCACTGGAAGAGATTACGACAGGAATCCTGATAGAAATATTGAAATTATTATGAAGCAGGCGGCTGAGCAGTTGAACCAGGGAACTATTACAAAGACGCAATACAACATGTTGATTCAGGAGGTGCTGCATATGAGCGAAGATCAGAAGCTTAGAGCAGCTCAGAGAAAAGAACGAGAGAATAAAATTTGGGAGAGGAACGATAAAAGCTTGAGGTCCAAAGAACACGGAATGCACCCTCGACCGCCTGGTGAGCTAAAACTTCATGAATTGATTACTTGATCTCGCGATTATACGAATAATAACTGTTTAATAATAGAAATTATAAGAAAAAAATATCAAATCTAAAAAAATAGAATTAAATTAAGGTTGCTTTATCTGTCTGGAACAGGTGGTCCTAGATGGCAGTACCCTTGGCCTCAACCATGGGCTCACCCTCCAGGTCCATTCCAAGGCCACTTCCGGCCAGATTTTCGGCCAATTGGGCCATGGCAGAACCACCCACGCTTATTTGGCGGCCCGATGAGACCCGATTTTCATCAGTTTCATGCAGGTTTCAATCCTCGCATACCTCACCCGCCAATGGGCCCGAACGGACCCATCATTTTGCCAAGTAGTCCTCTGAACCCCATGGCTGCAGGCGCACTAAATGCTCTGGGCGGACCAATAGGTCCGTTGCCGCCGGGAATGATCATGGGGGCCGGTGGGCCTATAATTCCTAAGCGACCGTCGCCGAACTCTGGTGAAGTCTCAAACGAAAGCAACAGTCTGACTTGGACTCATCAAACTTTTGGCTCCAACGATGGAACAAAAACTACTGAGTCCAATGAAGATGATAATGTAAACAGTGTGAGTAGCAATAGCGATGAGCTACCGTCGGCTGATTCAAAGTTGCTCGAAGAGATTGCAAAGGATACAATGAGATCAATCAATATCGACAACATACCAAGAGAAATTCGATATTATGGACATACGGGTATTATTTTCATGCACTGGAACGATCCGCGGGATATTGGCTTTCAAAATGGTGCTAGAAGGATTTCTATTGATGGGAAAGAAGTCGCTGTTTGTTCGTTTAATGACGATTATAGAGAATTCACTTATGAAGGAGAAGTTCACAGGTTAGATTCAATTCACTATATAAGTAAACAAAATTATTTTGAACATTGTCTAATGGTGAATGTTGCAGAATTAAACTCGGTGCACCTACGCGAGAATTGTATGTAGATGACAATTGGTATCAGTGCTACTTCGGAGGTCAACCGGTTACGGTTGATTTAGGAGGCAAAAAAGTTAGCGTAAAACTTGACGGACCTCCTCCTCAAGTCAAAATTGGAACAATTAAGCGTACAGATTTGGTTGTTGGAAAGATTAATTTAATTATTAATGCTAGAAGTATGGTCCCAGTTTTCCTCGACGCTAAACCGCAAATGTAAATGATTAATTAATTTTCCTTGAAAAATCATTTATAAAAACTAATTATACTATTTTTGTTTATCTTTCCAGGTTCAATATCGAAGGAAAGTCGTGCACATTGGAATTCATTGACGCTTTGCAGACGGTCCTCTTAAACGGCCGCCCTTTTCAAGTCGAATTCGGCGGTTTGCCAAAGCCAGTTGTAGTTCACGGGAAGAAACATTTTATACGGTTCTCGGGATTGCCACATGGTTTTCGGGCTGGCTATGTTAAAATTACAGGCATGAAGGGTGAAAAACCAAAAGAGTTGCCGCCGGCTGAACTTGAAAATAAAAATCAAACGGAAACTTCGAGTGTGACGCTCTTCGCACCGCCAACGGAACTCGATTCTACATCTCAGGATGGTACAGATCAACCTTATACTTCAAAATCAGGTAGTTTCATTATTAAAAACTTCGTTTTACAAAAATAAAAATTTCGTGCAACGTTAGTTACAAGTTTTTGGTTAAATATTTATTTTTAAATTATAAAATAATTTATTTGACTAGATCTACAATTAGATGTGTTATCTTCGGTTGTGCCTTCTGCAATGGCTCCTTCATCTGGACTTTCATATCAAGCTGAACCGATTGAAAATACACCAGCTCCCACGCCAGCTGTTACGCTACCATTAAATCTTAGCGAGCTGTTCCAAAGATTAGTCGAAACAGGAATCGTATCCAATTTCAATGAAACAAAAAAGCCAGAAGAAGAAAAAAAAGATCCAGAAGTTATTCCAGTTACTTTTGACAAGCCAGAAACATTAAAAATGTAAGGAAATTAATTTTTATTTTCATATTGAAATAATATCATTAAATTTATATGAATAACCATTTCGTAAATATATATTTTTTTGCAGAAAACAACCGGCTATGATAACAGGACTTTATAGTGGTATTCAGTGTAGTTCTTGTGGCGCGAGATTCGCCCCAGAAATGGCTACTCGATACAGTCACCACTTGGATTGGCATTTTCGTCAAAACAGAAAAGAACGAGATTCTTCTCGAAAAGCACACTCCAGACTTTGGTACTATGATGTTAGTGATTGGATTCAATTTGAAGAAATTGAAGATCTTGAAGATAGAGGTAAAATAGATTTACGTGATAAGCTAAGAAAACGAATGCATTTATGTAAACTAAAAATTTAATTTTTATATAATATTTTATTAGCACAAAGCTGGTTCGAAACTGAAAAGCAGACCATGGAATCCGAAAACGCAGCAGCAGAAGAATTGTTTGCCGAAACAATGCAACCAAGTGTTCCAACAAGTTCGGACGAAGATGCTTGCTGCCAAGTATGTCATGAAGCATTTGAGCAGTTTTATAATGACGAAAAAGAAGAGTGGCATCTGCGGCCTGCTATTACTTTTGAAAATAAAAACTTTCATCCACTTTGTCTGGAAGATCATAAAGTGAGTAAAATCATTCTTTCCATTTTTTTTAACTCTGTAATTAATATTTACATTTGTTTGTTTCACACTTGCTTAAAGGAAAAACTCCTTACGGTATGTTGTTTTTTCATTGTTATAAATTGAACATTAGTTAATGTTAGATATTTAAGAGAATTCTGACAATATAAATCTAATTTAAAAACCAATATTTTTAAATATTATTTCTAAGAATTACATTTTTTTAAATTCAACAACTAGTAGAAGCGTAGAAAATTTTCATATTTTAGTATAAATACTGAATCTCAATTTTATAAACATCTGATAATCACAAACACAATTTTACAGAGAGAGCTGGAATATGTGGATGAAACTGTTGTGAATCCTGATGCAAGTGAAATTATTAAAATTGACAATGAAGAAAATATTAACAATACTTCTGAAGATCCAAAAGAAGATCTAAAAGATTTGAATGAAATTTGCAAAAAAACAGAAACAAAAACAGACGTAAAAGAAGAAATTTCAGAGCAGAACAATCTACCAGAAAGCGTATCAACTGAAGTAATAGACAGAATCGAGCGTAAAATTGGTAAAAAGAAGTTTTAATGTTATATTATTTAAATTGTTAATATAATAATATTCGTTATATTAATTTTATAGAAGAAATTGCAACTGATGTAAAGAACGAACAAACATTTGCAGAATTAAAAAATGAAAACAATCAAATCTTTGAGAATGAAACGCCTGAAATTTCTAAGAAAGATACTGACGAAAAGATGGAACATAAGGAAGAAGAGTCAAATGCAAAAATAAATGTCAAAGATGAACTCATTATTGTTAAAGAGGAACCTACCGAGATGGACATTGGTATGAAAATAACAATTTTAGTAAAAAAAATTTATTTCTAAGAAAATATTTAATAATTATTTAAACAATTTATGTTAACAAATTTATTTGGTTTTCTTTTTAGAAATGGAAAAAAGTATAGCTGAAACTTCTGCTGGAATTGATTCTACACAAGTTGAAGTGAAAACAGCAATTGATGGAAATGTAGAGTTAGAATCCACTGTGCCAATTCCAGTTGTTCAATCGAAGATAAAGATTAATATTATAAAGCCAATTAATTCACCCAAGGATCACAAAGAAATTAATGAGGAAAAAGAAGATAAATTAAATGAAGAAGAAAGTCCTCCTTCAGTTTTAAAACCAGCGTTTGTCAAGCCTACACTTCAGGACAGAAATTTATCGACTTTGCCACCAGTTGAAAAAGGCGAGGAACTTTCTGCGTTATGTTCGATTATGTAAATAAGTAAACTACGAAATACTGTAAATAATAGATATTTTGGTGAGAGAAGCGCGTGTGTGGGAATGATCACGAGAGAAGTGCATTTTTATACTCCAAAGCAATGTACTCTAAAATTTTTTTGTGAGCTTGTAAAGAATTACTATCGAATTCTTTGTACATAATTTCAAATACTGTGATGTTTTGTAAATATTACTTAATGTTTATAACTGCGATTTCAAGCTATTGTACAACAAGAAACAGCATGAAGTTTATTTTTTTATAAAATAAGAAATAATTTTTTGTTGATTCCTCTATTCCATTTCTTTCTCACTACATAATTATAAATATTTCCCTATTTTACTAGCATCGCAGTTTAATATCTACAAGTGAACAAATACTTAATAATTTTTCTTTCCTATTTTCTTTGTTTAGTTCTGATAAAATATTTTCTACTTCTAAATCTTTTTCTTTCTTTCTCCATATTTTTTGAAACGTTAATATAATATTTACATGCAGCTTATTCATCTTTGGAAAAATCTTATGAATACAAATAAATATGATTGTATAAGATTTTCAAAGCATTTCTCATTTTTTTCCCTTTTATAAAATAAGCACTAAATATTTTTTAATAACAATTTTTTATTATGGTAAAAAAAATCATGTTTTTTTCTTAAATATAAATAATGATTAATTAACAGTTGATCTTAAATTACAAACAAATTTCAGTATCACTGAAAATTAAAAATTTTTTTTCAAAAAAATTAGGAAACTAAAAAATGTATCCATTTCTTTAAAAGTCTATGTAGGCAGTCTAAATATTACACATTTTTAATTATAAACTGCAATTATGTGGCCATCTTGGGAAAGGAATAACATCTTTAATATTCGCTATTCCAGAAAGTAATTGCAAATATCTTTCAAAGCCCATCCCAAATCCTGCAGTTGATATGTTTCCATATTTTCTAAGTTCGAGGTACCAATCAAGATTCAAATTAGAGGGTAATTTTAATTTTAGCTTTTCATAGTCATCTTCTCTTATACTTCCTCCTATTAACTCACCAACTGTTGGTGCCAGTAAATCCAAAGCCTTTACCTTAAATAAAAATAAAAAAACTTATTTGTCATTAATTTAAACAATTTAAGTAAATGATCAATTATTTTACCTTTGTATTATTATTTTCACATTCCTTCATATAGAAAGGTTTATGATTTTTGGGCCATTCAGCTACAAATACAGGAACATCACCACAGTAATGAACTAAAAATAATTCGTGTTCTTTTGAAAAACCTTCTCCATGTTTGACTGGAAAAGTTAATTTATCTGAATGTTTATCTAAAATGTTTAGTGCTTCATCGTATGTGATGTAGCCAAAATCTTTATCAATCCATGTTGGCTCAGGTGCTTCAAGTGTTTGAAGTTCAGAGGCTCCTTTTTCAATAAGAGTCATTGTTACTGATTTAAGTAGAAGTTCTGCCTCAGCTGCCAATTCTTTCAAAGATGTCATGAAAGCGATTTCTGCTTCAATCATATAGAATTCTGAGAGATGAACTCTTGATTTATTATTTTCTGCTCGAAATGCTGGACTAAAATTATATACTCTTGAGAGTGCCCTAGGTAATAATAATTTCTTTATGTTAAAAATATAATTTTTACACTTTTTGATAATAAAGTAAATTATTTACCTTGCACATGCTTCAAGGTGCAACTGTCCTGAGACGGTAAGAAATGTTTTTCTATCAAAGTAACCTCCCTCTAAATCATTCACTCCCTCTTTTTTCATTTCTTGAAGAAGTTCTTTGGAATTTGGTTGTACAAAAAAAGTTTCTCCAGCTCCTTCACAATCATTTGAAGTCAAAATTGGAGTATGTACATTGATGAAGTCACGATTTGAGAAATGATTTCGAATAGCATTTGTAGCTAAATCTCGGAGGCGCATTGTACTGGAAAAAGTTTTTGTTCTTGGCCTAAGATGTAAATATTGACGAATGTAATCTGTCGAATACTGTTTTCTTGGCAAAAAAGGATAACCTTCTAAATCACATTCACCTGCTACAGAAATCTTCTCCACCTGTAATTCTGCTCTTCCATTTGGAGCAATTCCAATCTCACCTTCTGCTGAAATACTACAGCCATACCCCAAATTTTCTGGCTTCATATCTTTCTTTAAAACTACCTGAAGATGTTGACTAGATGTACCATCATTAACATCAAGAAAAATGTTCTCTTTCATTTTTCGGAATGCTTTCACCCATCCCTAAAATAAGAATGTTATATGAAAATAATATTTTTAATGAAATATTATTATCCAATTTGTTGTTCATTACATCATAATAAACACATTTTATTTTGTTAAATCTGTATATTAAAAAATAAAAGTTATGAATTATATTTGACTAGTAAAAAAACCATCTAATAAAAATTCAAAATTTATTTAAACATAAGAAATATAGTTCAGAAGCATTTACAACAATAAATCAATTGTTGCCTAATGCAATATATTCTAACCTGTATTTTAGTTTTTTTGCCAACATTCTTGGAATCGTTAGTTTTGATGACAGTTCCATAATTATGTACATTTTTGCGTAGAAATTGTCTATTTGCAAAATTCAATTGCAAAATTTGTTTGAAATTCATTTATTAAACTATTGCAAAAATTACATCCAGAACGAAATGCAGTTTTCGAACTTTCTTGATCTGAACTTAAAGCTCAACCTGCGTTCACAATGGACCTAAATTTTTATTAAACTTCTTTCGTAAATAAAAATAGAGTGTGTCTCGGCGGCCGATGTAGCGTACGCGAAATCTTTTTTCGCGTACGCTAAATCTCTTCTCGCGTGTGTTAAAAATAACCCAATCAACCACCAACTCCCCTCCGAGTGTGAAAAATCGTTTTCCCCCGTTTTTGGTGAATAATTACTACAGAAATAATCATT
>UCOL01002172.1:0-28013 GCA_900474335.1 Ormyrus nitidulus
CTTCTGAACAGCGCTTGGTCATCGGCTACAATAGCTAGCAATAGTATCAATGGATAGATTTTATTTTATTATTATTTTATTTATTTTTTTTATTTAGATTTTTATTTTATTTTATTTTATTATTTTTTTGTTAAGAAGTATTAAAAGTATTTATTTAGGGGAAAAAATAATTTATTGTAATTATATTTTCAAGTTTAATATAAATTAAATCTTGTTTCTAAGTATGTGGAATCTTCCCCGCACTGGTGGGGAAGATGCCACTTTCACGTCATAAACTTTTATTATTATTAATTATAAATTAATGGAATTTTTTTCAAAGAATTGTTATGTATTTTATTAATTTATTGTAATCTTTATACATTTCAGTTATAAAAATGTTATTTCATTAATTTTTGAAATATTTATTTTAGAAAGTTTTTTTTCGTAACATTTAAACACGAAGAAAATAAATGTTCCTTATATCGTTTCTGCTGAAAATGTAATTTTTTAATACACTTCTCGAAAACTACTGCCACTCCAAAACAGATGTTACCATTGCAAAATGATTCCCAAAGCCTTCCGCGCAGCCTAATACGACCAAGAGTAACTCTTTCAAATTCCTAGCTCCACATCCCCGCCAGGCGAAAATCATAAAGTAAACGCATAAAAGCACGAACCGCGCATGCTTCGTCCTTATATGCATGACAAAGAGTATAACATTCTCAAAGGTCCCGATATGTTGCGCGAGGAGCTCCGAAAACGGCGCGGCGAAACGCGACCCCCGTGCCGACGTTCGTGTCGCAACAGTTCCTCGGGCAGTTCGGCGGCGCCAAATCGCATCTCGAACGTTACGCGGCGAAGAAAGCCCGAGAGAGAGAGAGAGAGAGAGAGAGAGAGCGGTTTGCACCTCCGCGCTGCAAGCGAAACGGTCACCCGGCGGCACATAAAGCCCTCGATTCGCCTCTCCGCGTAATCGGATCCTCCGCACTCTCCTGTATCCAGCTCTCGGCGTCCATTCAGCCAGGGCTCCAGCTGCTTCCGGTGGGCGTCGACGCGGAAAACGGGTTCGATAAAAAAAAAAAGAGAGCAAGCCGCGCGCTCTCGCGTACTTTTTTTTCTTCTCCTTTGCCTGCCTTTCCCCGCGCGCGCAAACAAAACGGCCGCGGGCCAAAGCTTTCGGCAACGGGGTGATCGCCGCGATCTCAGGGGCGGACCGGGGGACGCGCCCCGCGAATTATCATCGCGGGAGGTAACCCGGCCAGATTGCAGTGCTCCGGTTTCGCGCGCCGCGATTCGCGTCCGTCAGCGCGTGCGATGGGTGTCGGCGGGCCATTATGCCATTTTACCGAGGCCTCATTGCCGGGGACTTGGTGTCTTTAGGGGGGGGCAGCCCCGGTATGTCGACTCCGTTACGGCGGCTGCGGATGCTTTGTATTCTAATGCGAGGCCGGCAGCGAACGCTCGCCTCCCGGTGGGTTAACTGTCTTTTCGTTGCGAGGCCGCTCGCCGCTGGTCGAGCTGCTGCTGCCGGTTGTGGACTGACCAAATTTTTGCGTTAAACACGCCGGAGATAATATGGGCGAGCGACGGTACGCCGTGCCAATTGCGTAATTCCAAGGCTCTCTCTCTCTCTCGCGTCCACGTGCCGCCGCTTCGTTTTCCGAAGCGGAGCGATTAATCTCGAGATTAAAGCGAGAAACTTACGCTCTCGGTCGTATACCCGTAATTGACCTCCCCGGACATTGGCGTGCACGGCTCGAAAAATGAAGGAGAGGCCGCGAATAAGGAGTCGCGCCGTAATTATTGTAATCCCGGGAGCAGTAGGAGGACAGCTGGGAGGTCCCCCGAGCTGCTTCTCCACACGACGCCGCTTTTTCACTCAGCGCCTCGACGAATCACTCCGCCGGGAGGTCCTTACCGAGAGTCGATGCGTCGCCGGGCGTTTATGCTTCTTTTTTTTTCGCCACTCGCGGAGATGTGCGTTCGAGCGGGTTGGAATACCGAGAAAGTAAAACGCGGGGGGGAATGTATATACATTGGGCGCGAACGAGCGAAAAAATGCCCGGGAAATGCGCGCGATGCTACCGTGAAATTTCAGCCTCCTCTCGAGAAACGAGCGAGCTTTAAAGTCGACGCATGCAAATTAAGTGTTAAATTGCACTTGGGGATGCGGCGATTTAAATCGGATTCTCGGAAGGGAATGCCACACATCGGAGCGCCGGCTGGCTTTACTGCCGGTGCATACGGATTGTTTACGGCAAGAACGACAAGTCGTCATTATATACGAATGGAAGCTCGGCCGCGTTGCTGCTAAATCGGAATTTCAGTGCCCCATTCGCTGGGGCGTTTTAATTCTCGGGCAAGAAATCTTTCGGGAACCGAATAACTTTTTAAGCCGCCGATACGAGGGGAACAAATGCACTCGAGGCGGATAATAATCACGTTTGTTCGCAGGGGCAGCAAGTAATTCCGCGGGGTCCACAGTAAAATTTCTCATGCCGATTTTAAGTGGAGACCCCCTCGCGTATTCTTTGTTTACTCGGTAGTTTTACAACCGGTGTTTCTATTGGTTTATTCGCGAGTTTCAAGGCTCCCGATAGTTGCTAGCTATATCATTCTGCCATTTTAACAGATACCCTTTCAATGCTCAAGGCGCAAATTAACTTGTTTAATCGAATTACAAGTTTTACCAGCATCTGAAACCCATTGAAAATTTCAAAGTCCATCGCGTTTCGTTTCCGCGCAGGTGTAAATTTGAGCGTCTAAAATTACGGCATCACAACACACTCCGCTCCCGTTGCACGGAAAAGCGCAGCACCGCGAGATCAATACGAAAATGTACACGAGTCGACTTGCGCTATAAACCCTTAATAACAGTGAAAGCTCACTCCTTCATTACCGGCAAGAAGCGATTATTCGAAAAAAGGAATCAAGAGCCCGGCGCTTTCGCTTATCGCGCGAAGCGGGGGGCCGATAAGCAGGAACCGCCGCGCGGTCAGGAGGGGGGTGGGGAGGGGAGCAGCGGGGGGGGGGGGGGGGGAGAAAGAAAGGAGCCGCCGGTGCGGCATATCGCGTGCTAAGGAATTCGCGAACCTGCGCGGCGTTGCGCGCAGGTTTAGGCTCTGCCTACCGGGCCGCCATTGGCCTGGTAGCCACCGGTCACGCCCACCGCCAGCCGCAGGCCGAGAGGCCAGCTTCCCGCTACCTGCCGCTTGGGGACGCCGCGGACTGCGCGCCGACGAGCTGCGAGCGCGAGAGGCGAGCTCTGAGCCGAAGCCGAAAAGTCGCCCGAGAGAGAGAGAGAGAGAGAGAGAGAGCCGCGATGGGCCTTTTTTTTGTTGCTTTTTGCATTCGCCGCTGCGGCGCGATTGCACGACGATTTTTTTAGAAATGCGGTTTAATGCCGCCGAGTTTCTTCGTTTGGATTTCGCGACGCGGCGTAATTGATACTTAAATTGGAGGATTGTAGCGGGCAAAAAGAAGGATAAAATTTTTTAATGATCGGTGGTGGTGTATTTTTCCATTTTAAAAGGTTTTTGTAGAAAATATGTATATCTTATCCTAATAAAATTGTAAATGAATTAGCTGGTGATACTTTTCGAAAAGAATAATTCACTTTTTCAATAATTTACGACGCGCTAAGGCAGTAGGTGCATTATTTAGCAGCAAAATATTATACGTGCACGTGTGATATTTATATACTTTCAAAGCACGTATTTTTTTACCCGACGGGCAATAAAAACTCGAGAAAAGTACATTTTCATCGTAGTCGTTACCTTTTTTTTTTATCAGCAATCGTAAAGATTCCGCGCGCCGTTTCTCCTCACCTCAAAGTATATAAATAAACTCGGACAAATCCGCTGAAACTCTCGAATCGCTTCGAGAGAGAGAAGAAAAAAAGCGTCGGGCGCATTAACGCTTCAGCTCGACGCGCATCCGCGGGGACCGTAAAAAAATAAAGTACATCTAATAGATAACAATCAACGTATTAGCTAAGAGTAGGATCTCCATAATTACGGGCCGCTTTAACGTCTCTCTGTTCATTATCAATAACGACGTGTAATGCGCCGTACGTAAAAGCTTTCCTTCTCCCCCCCCCCCCTCGCTTTCCGCGCGAGTCCAGCGCGAGAATTCCGAAAAAGAATGGCATTCGCTTAAAACTCTCCCGCTGAAAAGGCTCGCCGCGGCAAAAAGTGCGTGTGTGTGCGCGCCAGCGGATGATAATAAAAAAGGGGGGAGAGAGAGAGAGAGCTGGCTCATTTACTCTCTCTGTCTCGCGCTCGTATGAAAATTCATGAGCCCGTGAACTTAAAGCGGGCCCGATATCCATACTGAGAAAATGGCGTCGTTAACGTTAAACGACGCCCATTATGCGCGACCGTGTACGAGCATCGTGCGCGCGCGCGTCTTTGTGCGGCGCTGCGTTTTCGCTCTCTCTCTCTCTCTCTCTCTCTCCTCTCTCTATCTCGCTCCGCCGGCGAGCTGTACGAGGTGTAATGCGAGCCGCATTACCCGCGTGTTCGACATTAAGTGGCACGTAAGACAGAAGTCCTGAAAACTTTCCGCGGGATTTGCATAAATCTCCTTAAGCTCTCGGCGCGCGACGAGCAAAAAATTTCGAGCTAGCTTGCGCGGCTGCCTCTCCGCGATCCTCGGCGAAATTGAAATGCTATTGGGACTCTGTAAGGGTTTTGGTATAGGCACGGAGATGAAAATGAGCGGCAGACCTTGGCTGCATTGAGCTGTTGTCGAGTTTCCAGTTTTTGCGCCTTCTGGCGCGCGGAGCTAAAGAGTTTTTTGTTTTAAATTTTATTTTGTTGACATAAATTTATGAGCGTGGATGCTTTGGAAATTTTTGGTTGAGGTCTTGAATGAATTAGAGTATTTTTTGGCAATATAACTTTACAATATACTTTATTATTTTCTTCAAATTCATATTATTAAGAAATAATCCAACATTTCCTTATGAGTTATTCATGCAGAGGTAAGTATTTCAAAAACGAAGATTATCTTGTAATTGAATCGAAAGCAAATTTAAATAGTCGCACTGTAACGATTTCCCTCGAAATATTCCAAATCCAATACTTTCTAATGCAGCTAACCGTTACTGCATCGCTTTCAATACATCAAATCTTCGTCCTCTCGCGCATCGCGTCCGAAAAATCACACCTCCGAACATCCGAATCATGTCAGCTCATCCCCTCACTAAACGACAAACAAAAGAAATCATCTCGGCCAGTCAAAACTCTCGGGAGATCCAATCTTCGCGGGCAGCGCAAGCGATTCAAATTCCTCCGATAATTAATTGACTCGAGGAGCAAAAACAAGATGTTTGTCTGGCGCGCGCGACGAGCGGGCGTAAAAAAAAAGGAGGAGGAGGATAAAGCGGGAGAGTGAAATAGGGACCCGAAGGCGCGGATGATCCCCCGTCGAGTCAATATTAGCCCGATGAAAGGAGATAACGGCGATATTGAATGTCTCCCATGGTGTCGGCGCGGACGCTTCGTCGATCTCTTCCCTTCGCGCCGGGAGGAGAAAGGGTTCCACCGAGGAACAAAGTGTTAGAGGCAGGAAGGGAGAAGCGAGAGCGAGCGATATTACAGGGTAAATCGTCGGCCGACCTCGAAAGTAAGCAAACGGAGATCGAGCGGTATTTTTGTCATACATTACAGTGTCTCGAACGAACATGTTCCAGCTTCTTTTTTTTTATATCAGCTTGAAAAGCAGCCGCGTAAAACAATCGACGAAGAACAATAGCCGGCAGAGTGTTAAGAGCGGCAATAATGCCTCGGAACATCTCGACAGAGACACACAGGCATCAGGCTTTGGCAAAGGGCCCCCCGTTGGGAACGGCGAGAGAGAGAGAGAGAGAGCCGCTCCGCTCGAGCGAGTGCACATCGCGCGCTCCGAAGGTGCGTCCCCGACGCCTATTTTCGGCGTCCCCGACGCGCGCTCTCTCTCTCTCTCTCGATCTATTTCCATATCAAAGTGAGGCGCGCGCGTGCAGCTTTGACGCTCCTTTCTCGCCCCGGGGAGGACAGGTTAAGCCGAAAATGCAGGAGCTAATACGGCTCCCCGAGCCCTTGTTACGCTGTTTAATGGATTGTGCGAAATATCCGATTTTCGAGGGGCGAGAGGAATTCGCTGCCGGAGATCATCGACGGGGATGGCTGCGACGAGTCTTGTAGAGTTTGACGGATTGGTTGTAAGGGGAATCCGGGGGGTGGGATCGACGGTTTGCTGGTAAATTTATTTTTTTACTGTTGAAATTGTTACGTAGCCTTTTTTTCGGTGAATACCGTCTGTAAATTAGTTATTGAAAGCATACTATTTTACAAATATATTTTTTTCGTGGCAATCACTTCATTCTCTGCACGATTATTTATTTTAATTTTCATACAATTGGTATATCAGAAAGAAAAATATATGATTAAAAAATTTGAAGCTTTAAGGAAATATCAACTTCCACGTTTAAAACGACGAGATTCCCCGTCATCGGAGCCGAAGCAAAGGCTAGATTAATCGAACAAAGCGCGCCCAATAAATCCGCAATGAGCCTCCGCCCCGCAGTAAAAATCATGAATCAGCTTAAAATCAGAGGCTCGTCTAGCATTCCGCTCTCTCTCTCTCTCCCTCTCGAGGCTGCCTCGTTGCCGGCACGTGGCTCGAACTAGGTGAAAAGGCGCGTCCGAGGAGAGGTGCATCATCAGTCGCACGCCGCCGGACGGCGCAGCTAATTGAAAAGCCGGGCATTATCGGGCCGCTCGATCATCGGCTCTCATTGAGAGAGAGAGCCGGGCAGATCCGTCATTCTCGACTCTCACGAATTTGTCAAAGGCAGAAGAGGGGCCGATTAGCCACGGCCCGAGGTCCCCCCCTTTCAATTCCCACGTCGCGCGAGGCGCCAAGTCGACGTTTACATTCTGGGAGTCGAGTTGATCTACTTCATTGACTCTTTATCCAGTGGGGAGGCCTTCGAGATCAAAGATTCAAAGGATTCTGTTTGCTTTCGAGGGGGTTATTGCTTTTTTGACTGTAATATTTGCTTGTTTAGTAATTATTAGTGTACTCTTCAAATGAGTCTTTATTCTTTACGTTATCAAACTAAATATCTTGTATTGAATTGAACAAGCGTCCTTGAGGGAAAATCAAGTTTTTTTTCACGGGCATTATAGAAAAAAAAGGAAATACTCGCTTTTTAAGCCGAAAGGAGAGAAAAAAAAGCCGACGCTCTCGAATTACATCGGGCTAATTCGTTGACGCTCTATTATGCGCGAACAATGTGAGCTCTCGAGCTGCCGCGCCTTTGAAATTCTCTCCGCGCTCCTGAATCGCCTTCTATATTTAATGCTCCCTGCACTCGGGGGTGACATTTCTAAAGAAGGAAAAGGCGCAATGCGTCGTTTTAACTGATTTCCTTTTTTTTACTGCCGCAGTAAACTTCGGCGTTCGCGAGTAAAAAAGACACAGAAGTTTCTGTTCTAACAGAAATTATTAGATTAGCGGTTTACGAGTTCTGGTTAAAATTTACGCGTACGACTTTTCGTAAAAGCACATAAAGAACGAGCTTTTCCGAATTTAACTGTTGCGCGAACGTTATTGAAGCAGTATTAAACGACAAGTTTTGACGTCGTTATAAATAAACGACAGGCAGTAATATTCTTGCATCTTAGGAATTTTTTTTTTTTTTAAGTAGAAGCCAGCTAAGTAATCGAGCCCTAAGTAAAAGCAATCTCCAACGAATCAAGATGACCGGCCGCGATGAAAGCTGATAGCAGAAGTAAGATGGACTGGGAGAATTATTTACAACTGCGCGGCGAGTACGTCATTCTCCGTCAAGTACAAATTCATTAAAAATAATCAAATAATCGGAAGTGGAGCTTCGGCTGCAGCTTGCCGGTGTATCACGACGTAAACACACATTGCCGAATGCTCGGGGAGGATGATTGAAGCACAAATGGGCCGCGTACCTTTTCGAATTTCTTCCCGGGCGTCGTTACCTTAGCCGCGGTTTAATGCGGATTATGAGCCCATAATCGAGTTCAACAGGTGCAACTGATCCACTTATTTCTCGTGGTTTACGAGCGAACTCGAATTTTACAAGGTACGAGAAATTTCGGAGCTAAAGTGTGCTTTATTTTTTTTTCGCGATGGATATTAAGTTTACTTAAATAGTTGAAAAAATTTTAACAGATTGATATTTATCAGTTGAAATATAAGTGATGTTCTATTTTAAATGAAATTAATTATGCGAATATTAAAAATATTTGAATAATTTTGTTTTTGCACGAGACTTTTTTGATGTACGTTTTCTTCTAAGGGGACAAGCCTCAGTTAAAACCTGAGAAAAGATAATAATTACTTCACGAAAAGAATATTAAAAAAGATAAAGTGATAAATTAATAAAAATTGTTTATAAATTTTTTTAATTTATCAACAAGACCTTAGGACACGAACAAATTTTTGACTTTATCAAACGTAAAAAAAGATAAATTATTTTTTTACTTTAAAAACTTTATTTTTATAAAATATTTATTCTTATATAATTATTAACAATTATAAACGAATGAAAATAAATTGGATGACGGGAAAACTTTTACTTGCTTACACATAAACCTTTGTTTTAAAAATGCTACATTGAATTAAAAAATGCTCAACATTACAACCAATTAGCAATTAAAAAAAAAAAAACTTTCAAAAGATTAAAAAGTTTGAAGCTTCAGCAGCAAAAATACCAAAGTGCAATTAAGCCAGCTTCGTTTAAAGCAACGGTAGTCTCTTCACGCCCAAAATCGTTCTTCTTGCGCAGCAAAATAATCGGCGCCTTGCGCGATGCAACAATTATCCTGCAGTATCGAGCACATCGTCGAAGCGGATCTCAAAGATTTGACTCTCTCTCTCTCTCTCTTTCTCGGGGTCAAGGCAGGCCGCGCGGCGGCATAAGTGCAGCGAGCAGAGAGATCGAACACGTCGGAAAGCTGCGGCGAACAACTTAATAAGCCGCGATTGCGAGAGGATGCTGCTGCCGTTGCATTTGCATACGCGATTACAGGCTGCGCCGCGGAGGATGGAGAAAAAAGAGGAACACGCCGAGGCGCCCGAATGCGAGGAGCTTTCGTGAATTAGTGGTGCTCGAGGAGCGCCGAAAAATACGAGAGATTTTTTTCTCTCCGCGCCTCTGCCGCGTCGCTCGAATAAAATACGAGAATCGGTTTAGTTTTGCAACGAGGAGGTGAAAGTAGATTGTTGCGCAAGATTAAAAAGGTATCGAGTTAAATGATGCAACGTCGCGCTCTGATTTCTGTCCCTTCGGGTGCCGTCTGTGGACATTTTGTAAATAACAGACCGTCCGAAATGTCTACTTCGAGGGGAGGAAAGTACGGGTTCACGGAAGTAACTTTGACAAAAACCGGCTGTTTTTCGATCTATAAGTAATAATATAATGATCACGTACCGGAGTAACCCTTTACAGCCAAAATACATACTTCCCGAGCTTTAAACGGCAAAAGAGTCGAATACGGGGTGCTCGTAGTTATATAGCATTTTTCTGCACTTGACTGTATTTTAGCGGTTTCCTATTATGTACATAACGATATACCATTATTCACTTCTCTTCTTTCTTTTTTTCGTCGACGGACGCGCGCATTTGCACATGTCATATCGCAATCACTCACTGTTTATGTAGATCGAAAGCTCTGCTTTACCCTTCTTCCCTGCAATCAAAGACAGTAAATATTTTGTCTATCGCGCGGCCATTGAAACAGTTGATGCAACTCCAATTAATCACTATTTGTAACAGAAATGTGATGTATTTATTGAATAAAATATTTCTCTCTTTCTACACGGAGAGAAATGTTTCAGTAAAAATTACTATACTGTTCGGTAAAGCAAGCACAGACCAGAAAAAACCCAAAAAATGACTATACTTTTATAGTAAAAATCTACAAAACTTTTAGTAAACTTTACAAAATTTTTAGTATAATTTACTAAAAGTATAACAGTGTAGTAATTTTTACTGAAACATTTCTTTCCGTCTATTTGTTAAGTTACTATTTCGCTCGATACTTTAGAAATGGATTGAATCATGGAATCCCTGTGGGAAATTTCACCAGTTTTTTAAGCCATTTCACTAATAATTGACTAAATTTGGCCAATATATGAACAATTCGCCGAAAATTGACCAAATAATAATGAAAACTTCCAACAATGATGAATATTCAAGTATTTATTATTCAACTAGTTCAAAATTAAAAAATATTACAAAATTAGTTAATTTTGTTTTTATTAAATATATTCGTACATAATACTAACTTAAATCTAAAAAATACAAAAATAAACATTTATCGAGGGAACAACAGCAATATTCCTATTTATCCTATATATCCCATATTGCAACGCGCACCTATTAATACAAAATAAGCTTCCCTCCAATACACCACCGAGCTTTCCTCGCCAGCCCTTATCGCCGACTCGAAGAAGCGTCGCGAGCCGCTGATAGCAGGTTCCCACAAGGAGGCTCGCTGGAAAATGGCTCTCCTCGCGGAGGCACAGCAGCTCTCCCGCCTCCGTGCGCGGCGCACATGCATAATAAAGATCGGCGGCGACAGAAGCTCGCGCGCCGCTCGGGCATCGCGGCGCGGGGCATCGGCTCAAATCTGCGTCTCCTGCGCGGCGCTCGCTCGCGACCTGTATCATTAGCGATCCCGGTGGCGAATCTAACGGCCGGCTTAATGGCTGTTATTCGCCTCTTATGCGCTTCCGGCGGAACGCAGCCCCCCGTAAATGTTTGTCATTTTCCCGCGGGCGACATTGTTTATCGGCGAGGCCTTCGTCGTCCCTCTCTGCCCCGCGGCGAATTACACGAGGCTAATAAATATCGTGAGCCTAATGGGCCCCGCGGCTCTTCGCATTGTACGTATGTATGTATACGTGCGCCGCGCGCCGCGAGGATTATTTAACTCGCGAGCGAGTGAGCGAGCTTCGACGTTTCTCTGGCGTATGTGCGTGTGTAATGACACGCGCGGAGGGTCCGTTTCGCCGAGCGCGGCGGTATCAATGCCACAGGAAAGGATGCGCGCGATGGCTATTATTTATTAAGCCTATCGAGGAAATGATGGTCCGCTGAATTTGTAATGCCTGTCATTTTTTTTTTGCTCCTCCGGTTCGATTAATTTTACGGTTCGCTTCGGCCGGTAATGCGAATTTATTGAAATTAGGCGGATTAATTGTAAGGCCTGCCTTTATTTCGTTATGATTTAAATCACTATTTATTGAGTGCTTTTTATATTAGAACGAAAAATTCAGAGTTTCATAAAATACTCGAACAATAAATTAATAAAGATTTTCTCGGAGAAATCGACACTCTTGTCGATTTCACCGGCCGACCAAAAAATGTACAGTCACTCTTATTACGAACGCACGAAAATCGAGGGCCAATTAAAACGAAATTACAGCGCGGGCAGGTAAATTCTCTCAAGGAAGCGGTGCCGTTGTTCCCCGGCCGCGCGGCTCGGCAGCTGGAATATCGTGCGCGTCGAACATCACATGCAGCAGCAGCAGCAGCAGCAGGCAGTTCTGGAATTCCCGGATCGGCGTAACGGAAAATTCGCAACTATAAATTGCCGGCTCGAAAAGTAGGTTTCCTGCCCCGGCAGAACTACTTTCCGCGAGGCGGCGGCGGCGGCGACTTAATGTTTGCCTTCGAAGCGTCTAATTTTCGAGAACGAGGGAGGCTTTCGCCAACCCCCTCGCGTGGGCGGATATGCACAGAGAGAAAGAGAGAGAAGGACGTCGCACTCTGTCATATTGCGTTCGCCGTTGGGCTGCGACTTGGCTCGCGTTTTGCCCGAATTTCAGTGGATTAAAACTCTCGGCTTCCGACGAGTTTCGCTCTGAGGTCGGAAGCTTTCTCGGTAAGCCTCGTTGATGATTAACGTAAAGAGCAGTCAAATTTCGCACAGAGTTACGTATTCAAACGAAAGGAAGAATTATTTTTTAATTCGGCAATCCTCGACGCGAAATCGCGCCGCGCAAATTAGAAAACGCCGCGGACAACGCGGCGAGCGCGCCGCATTAAACTTGCAGCGCATTCCGCAAAAAAAGAAAAAAAAAAGATAATACACGAAAGTAGCTGAAAATTGTATGTCTTTGACAAATGGAGGAGAAAAAAATTTGTCGGAATTCATTAATTTTACTAGCCGCACGAGGCGGGAGCACGCGATGCCAATATTACCGGTCGCGCAACAATATACGTGCGTGCGCACCTTATTTTTCCGCGAGCCTTTAATGCACACACGTTCCGTGCGTCACGATTTCGTTGTTTTCATTTTTTTTTTCCCCGGGTACGTATACATGCACACACACACACACACCGCGCGCGAACCCTAAGTAATTCGCTCTCAATGCGTCCTCGGCAAAAATCGACCGGGACTCGGTATTCGCGCGGCGACCGTTTCGCGCTTTGCAGAACGGATGCGGGAACGGAGGCGGAATTGATTTTAACCGAGTGGAAGAGCCGCCGTAGTTTTCGCGGAGTTATCGATCTCCCCCCCGCGACTGGCCTGTCAAAGTGCAACCTTGTTAAAACGTCATTAAATTGATTAAAATGCGGCGCGTTTCCTTTGCATTTATTGACTTTGTTTTTATGCTTCTGCTCCAATTTCAGCTGGTTAAGGTTGCGTTACTTGGAGCATTTCAAATGGTATTTTTAGACTTTCGATCGCCTTATATTAAATTTATCGCTCGGAAGAATTGAAACGCCGAATACCAAATACACTTTTATCCCAGTCGATAATAAAAGCTTGAATAATTTATAGTCCAAAAAAAAGCCCCAACAATATATTTATCCCCGCGGCTCTATCTCGAAAAAAAAATGACAAACCAAATTCTCGCGGTCTCGAGCTCCGATGATTTACCGGCTTTTTCCTCGGAACCACTAAACCAAAACCACTAAAAAAAGCGAGCGGACGATCTCTCCCGAGAGCCACACACGTGATCCTCCCCGGGCACTTATATACGTATCGTATAGAAAAGCGATCATTCCCCTCTTGGAAACGGATAAATCAAAGGAAAAGGAAAAGTCCGCTCGGATAAGGGCTGAGAGTGAGAGAGAGAGAGAGAGAGAGGCAGCAGGCCTGTCAACCTCCAGAGGCTCGGCTCTCCCATATATAGGCGAGAGGCGGCGAGATCAAAGGAGCGGCTCCTCTCTTCGGCCGCGAAACGTGACGCGGGCGAGGCGATTTATTTGCCATTGCCGGCGCTCTCCTCATTTCATCGCGACGTGCTCCGATCCCCTTTGCTCTCTCCCTCTATCTCTCTCGGTGTGTATAGGTACGTGTGCGCCACGTATCAGTCCCCTTTTTTTACGCCGATGATCCGCCGCGCCACTAGCGATTCGCGTCGACGCCGCCGCTGTCCCTCGAGCCTTTTCTTTGTGCCGATGCGCTCTCTTGGCTTTCTTGCCGCGGCGACACGACTCTCTGTGCGGTCCCGAAAACCCGAGCAAGTGCCTGGGCTCGATTTACCCTTCAGATTTAATTGAAAATTAACCAAAATAATACGGGTGTAAGGCCGCGGAAACGATCGACAGTCGTTTTGTCCATTTTTTATCGCTGCTTAAATAAAAAAATTAAAGTTTTCAGCCACCTTTGCTATATATTATTACTTTAAAAATTGCTGTTTCAATAACACTGCTGCGCATCCGCCTTGAATTCGAAACGCAGTTCTTTTCTTTCGATTTACTTAGCATCCACTTGTCCATTTACCTCCCAGCCGCCGCAACCTTCCCAACTTTAATCAACACCCTCCCCCGCGGAATTCAGCCCGAGAGGGATCCAAATCCGAAATTGCGTCCCGCGGAGCAAGTATATATCGTCGAAAAGCAACCCGCGGCGCGCTCACATCCGGCTTGCTGTTTGTTTTCGGGCTGACTATATAATAACGATTCTCAAGATGAAAAAAGGAGGGTCGCGCGCGCCGCGCTGCGACGCGGCATTAACCCTCTTCGGCTTTATTCATCTCCTCGACTCCCCGCCTATCCACGCGACCGCCGGCTCGCGCGCGCCTTATCCTCTCTCTCTCTCTCTCTCTCTCGGGCCTGTAATTCACCTGATGAGGCCGATGCGCGACACTCGAATGAGGAATCTCCCCCCGCCGCGAGCGGCGACGAGGCCGACGTTCCTGCGGGGGCTGTGCATCAAGCCTTGATGACGGCGCGCCTTTTGTTTCCGCCAGAGTCGATTTCGTTGATTGTCTTCGTGACGCGAATTCCGGATAGAGAAAGAGAGCTGCTCTCGATACGATTTCCGGGCTGATTGCTTTATTTAAGAGGCGAGATTCTCTCTCGAGAGCGCGATCGAATGATTGCGTAACCATTCGGTTAAGGATGTTTATACCTCGTCCGGGGGAGGGGGAGGAGGAACCAGTCATTTCGGGTCTACGTGGGGGTGCGATTACCGTCGTAAAACGCCGACCGCCAAATCGAGAATGCACTTTGGTGGTCTGTCGAAATCCTAATTATACTCTCGGTCGCCCCGGAATAACGCGCCTCTAATTCGTGGAAGGGCAAGAATCATACTTTTATACATCCCTCGCACTCGGTGTTATTTTCGGTGCTTAACCTCCCGAAGCTTAACTCAACGATCGGACGTGTTCGTATGCACAGAACACTCGCAAAATTGAATGCGATAGCACTTCGTATTTTATAAACAAGTTAATAAAATCAATAAAGCGTTAGAAACTTAATGCTTGCGGAGATGACGCGTCGTAAGTCTTGAAAAATTAGTCCGGGACATAAAGTTGCTGTATACCCAGGGTTCTCCTCTATTTTAAGAAGCAGTAATAGATTTAACACGGGGCGCTAGTGAAGTTTTACGGGCCAATTTGCCAAAGCTAATCTCCCTCCATTACTCTATACAAAGTCGAAAGGGCGTCCATATTCATTACCTTAGTAACGCTTGGCGTCGACTCGCATCGCTTCCCATCGCCTATATATACGTATAGGAGCGCTCTCGCTTGAGAACCGAATTTGAAAAAGGTTAAAAAAAAATAAGGAGAGAAGCGCTGCGAGAGAGGATCAGCGAGAAACTCGCGAGAACGCCAAAAATCTCTCGCTTCCCCGAAGTATATTCCATCAGCCTTTCATCGGAATCCCGGAGTCTCCGAAAGGTCGAACTTTCTCGCTCTCTCCCTCTCTCGCTCTCTCTCTCTCGTAGCCAAAAGGACGATAAAGCCGAGCGAGAAAAAGAAGCTGGAGGAAAAAAAAAAGGCCAGGCACAGAGGACGAACAAAAGCGACGAAAGTAGAAAAGAGGGATAAACGGGGTCGCCGAGAGGGAAGAGATATCCGCGGAAAGTCCGTTTTAACGTCTTTCGGGAATCGATGTCGGCGGCGGCGGCGGCGGACCATAAAGATAAATAGTTAGCCGGCAAATTAACACAATTTCTGCGGGGCCCCGGAGAGATTCTCCCGGGCTCGTCCTGGCAAAAAAAAAGCCAGCCAATCTAGGGAAATTGCGCGCGAGCGGCGGGGCAATTTCTGGGGGGGAGGACGGGGTCAGCCGGGGATTCCGAGGGTTAATGGGGCTCGAAATGATCCTCGTTAGCGCCGTCGGGAGAGAGGAGGCAAAGCGAGAAGTTGGCCCCGAGTTGCGTGTACTCGCGCGGGAGTAAGCCCCGCGCGAGGAAAGTGCGGGAGAGAGGACCGGAGCCGAGGCGCTGCTGGAAATTTAAGGACCTTTCGAGGTGTGTGGTTTCTTTTGGAATTAATAGGAGAGAGAGAGGGAGGCGTTATTGGGAATGATGGCTATTACCTAGACTCGCGTGATTTGCGGTAAAGTGAAACGGAATTGCCTGCTATTTGCCGCTGGATGCTTCTGTTTTAGAATTTTATTAATTTCATCAGTTAGGACTCGCCGTGAGATTCAAGAGTATTTTTTATTTCATCAGACCTGCAAACTTGTTCATTTTTAATATAATGCTGCAAAAACGAATGTCTTCCCAAAGTCAGTCGAGAATCCGCGCCTCGGCGAAGCGATAAATTTCACTTTTATGCCTCGATAAAAGCTACTCGCTTCTCGCACTTATACATCATCCCAGCTTCCTGTATCATTTACCGCCGCGCGGCCTTCCTCTCCCAGCCACCCCAGTTCGGAATCGGCGCGCGCGTCCGCATTATCCCGAGCGGCAGTAAAAATGACTCGGAGTCGTGTCGGGCTCGACGGGGCCATCGATCAACGACAATCGGCACGTGAACAATTTGTCAGGGGGCGACTTTTAACAGCGCCGACGATTCCGGAGCGGCAAAGGGTGTGCGTTATATGCCAACGGATGTATGAGACTTTACGGTCACTCGGAAACAGTTTCGAGGCTCTTAAGGTCCTATCCCTTCCCCCCCTCCTCTTTCGCCGAGCTGTCCAGTTTATCGCCGGCCATTTTCGGAACTACGGCGAGCTTCTTCCGCGTCGATTTTTATTGTGTCTCGTATACATTCGTCCCCTCTCCCTCGGCAGGAAGTTTGGTTAGACTGCGAGCTCCAGTTAGAGGTTTTCCCAGTTTCCCCCCGGGTGCCGTATATTTTCCCTCTATTCTCTTTGTCGTAAAAGGAACCTTAATTACGATGCTCTCTCCTAAAGCGATTTTTTATTTGCTTTTTCTGAAATGTGCTTTTTTTTGTCTTATAGAGCCATGAATACAAATTTATTAAGCGGGCTGAAAGTTTGGTTTGAAAACGGTTTTTCTATATTTTTTTTCAAATGAAAAAATAAATAAAAGGACATTATTTTTCCTGAAATATTTTATACAAAAAATTGACTGAAGTCCAAAATTTTGTTTAAAGTCGGTTTAGAATTTAAATGAATACAAAAATGCAGAGATTTATATTCAAAATATCTTATATATACTCTTAAGCAAATCGACAAAATCCCGAAATCCCTATCTTAAATGCCGAATTTCATAAAAATCAAAACGAGCGCCAGAAGTAAAACACCGCTCTCCCAAAATCACACGCGTCCTACCTTTCCCGAGCTCGGAAATTAGATTAGCCAATAAAAGAGCGCTAATCGCAACAGATGCGTTACTGAGACAAAGCCGTATATATATACACGCGGAGAGAAAGAGAGCATAAGGACCACCCCGGGGATCGAGAGCTGTACAAACGCGTTTGCGCGCTCGATAAATATCATTCGTTCCGATGCTCGAGAAATGGCTAAAAAGGCCCCTGGGGTTTTGGGCGCGAGAGCCAGCCGAGAGTCGATGCCCCCGAGGGGAAAGGTCCTCGTCCCTCGAGCGGTGAACCGAGCTTATTTGTCAATCCGTGCAGTGTTTGCTCGAGCCACTTGAATTTCATACTTATATATTCCTGGCCGATCGCCCGTTCGTTTTGCCGACAACGGTATACGAAGCTAATCGGAAAAAATCGAGTGGCTCTTTCTCATCGGTCCTCTGTTGGCTCGGCGCTGTATTGAGCGTCTCTTTTTGGGTGATAAATAAATCTTACGTTTCGAGAATCTCATAAAAATTGCGCAACTCGTGTCGTCTCACTGAATCCTCGTAATTCGAGGAGTTTCGGCGATTCCCTTTCTTTAATTGAAAGGCGAGAAGCTCAATTTACGCGCCTTTATTAGTTCAATTTCCGTAAATTGATACATTCGCAGGTGCGCATTGGCTCCTCGCTCTCCCCGAGGAGCTCGGGGGCCGAAAGCGCGCCTCGACGCGTCGTTAACCCTTTCAATTGGATCGTCGCCACAAAAGTAGCAGTCCAGATACGACCGCAGAACGCCCGAAAAACTCCCTCCGGCTTTCCCATGAATCGGATCTCCCCCCCGCGTGAATGAGACGGAGGAGGCCCATTAGGGCCCTCTTTAGCAGCTCCCTCTCTCTTTCTCTCACGCGATGCTCAGACCGACGCGCGCGAAGAATGGAAAGGGACGGGGAGGTGAATGGAGGCCGGGTTTTTTTTTTTTCGAGGCAGCTCACGAGTGCAAGTGAGCGGAGCGGAGAGTCTCTCCTCGCAGGTTGCCGCGCCCCGCTGGGAGAGATCCGCGGGGTGCGAGAATCGCAGGTTACAGAGGAGCACGACGAGGAGCGGTGCGAGAGAATTATTGACGGCAGCCACTACTGGCTTTGGTTTATTGAGACGCTCGGTAGTTTGTAAGCTTCGATGGGCAGTGGGTTGGAATTTTTGGAATGCTCGACTAATTTGAAGCTGGTTTTCCCATAAAGATTTTCTATTGTGATGCAGTTGGTGATGATATTAGAATAATGTAATTGTTTTATTATTTAAGTATTCTCTACTTACTTATGTATGTATCTCTATACAATTTAGATGTAAGTATGGCTTATAGCAGTTGATAGTTCCAACCAAGGTTGATTCATATGAATCGATCCTAAAATTCATTCATTTTTAAAAAAGCAAGTACGACAATTTATCCAGAGTACTACAAAAGTAATACATGCAGAAGTTAAATTCAGACACACATTATTATGACTGAATCAACCTCCTTCCTATAGAGGCAGTCAAAGCTGCCTGTACATAGGTCCGGTTAATACAATTTTATAACTAACTTAAAACTAACTTAAAAACTAAAAACTAAAGCTATTCTTTTTTTGAAAGATTTCCTTTTTAAAAGATATTAGCACGACAATTCTCGGAAATGAATTTCATTTTCATACGTTTTAGAATTCTGATAACACATCAAATAATAATAAGATTATAATTGTCACCATGTTTTAAAAACTTTTGCAGCAGGCTGTCTAAAGTAGAGGCCCTTTAATGTAAGGTGAACCGATTGCCGGGGTGGAGAATTGGTCTTCTCAGATGCTATCGACATTCGATACTAATTGCCCGTCGCACGATTCTGTCCTTTTCACGTTATTACCTGCGTTTTTCTCCAAGGCGATTCTTTTTTTCAGCGTCTTTTTTTTATGCCTCTTTCTCCCTTTTTTTCTTCTTTTTTTCTCGAGTCACACCGTCGGAGATATGGGCAATTCTGTAGATCTTTAAAATCGCTGAATTTATCTTTTCTTTAGAGCGGGACATTCGATCGCGGCGCGCGGACAAAAGCAGCGACGTGAGAAAACCCGTAGAAACCCACGTTTTTTGAATTTCTGAAGAGAACCGACAATGTAAACTTTTGTTACGTCGGAGGGATCGCGAGTAATATCGGTGTAAAAGCTACATCCTATATTAAAGTTTTTAAAACATTCGAAATGTCCCCGCGCTCGCAAAAACGAGAAGCAGAACCATAACTCGAACTCTCCCGCCGACATAATTTACGTTACCCCGCGACTTCCTCGTACGGAGAGCCTCGGAGCGAAATAATCGGCTCGACTCGAAGCCACCCCGCAGGCGCCACCAGGCAGTTTCGCAGCGCTTATATAAAGTCAATTAAATCACTCGTGACAGCGAGATCTGCCGAGGATTTAGTAAAACAAGCCGCGGCGATGCTCCTCCCGGGGAGCCGAGACGATCGCCGCCGCGGAGCGACGGAGAGGAAGCGCGGGGGCAGAAGTGGGCGCGCATGAAAAATTGCCCTCTTCCCCGAGAGAGAGAGAGCGCTGTAAAAGCACGAGGCGCGTGCCGCGACGAGCAGTTCTCTCTCTCTCTCTCTGCTCCAAAGAGGTGATGTACTGCGGCGCGAAAACGGCTATAAATAAGGCCGAGTCTGCCGACTACTCCGAGAGCGCAGCCGGTTATAGGCGCGTAATGAATGTGTCACCCGGCGGCGATGGGCGCTGCCCACGGGCCCATTGTGGCCGATTCGTAATTGTTATTCGGATCGGCCGGCGATTCTTCGGTGCTGCGTGGCTGCCGCTTACCGTACATTGTTGCCCGATTCCGAAGTGAGTTACGGGCTAGAGCGCGGAGAGAGAGAGAGAGAGCCATAATTCGCGCTCTGATTTCAGTTGCTAATATTTCGTCGACTTTCCGAGAAACCGTCTTCGCCTCGATTTTACAGCGGCTATTTATCGCCTGCCGCGGCGCTGAACTGTCGAGTTCTATTTTATATAAGCGCCATAAATATTTATGTACTTACTAGCCGAATGTTACTCCCAAAATCCCGCGTCATTGCTCGCGTCGCGCTTTATTTATAATCGGCGAGCGCTCCTCGGCGCGGCGTCGAAAAAAGCGCGGCTCGCCGAGAGGAGCTCGTCGAATCGGCATTTTTTCACGCGGATACCTTACTTCGGCTTCGCGCTCTCTCTCGAGAGCTTAAATAAATCCGCCGACGACTCTGTCTCGGTGGGCCGTGCCGAAATCGGCGCAGCCGAAGCGTGACATCGCGAGTCCTCTTGTTAGCCCCGCGGAGAGAAAAAGGGCCCCCGCGAAAACGGAGAAAAGCGAGATCTCGTCGGACGCACGTGCTGAGGGCGGGGCCCCCGCCGCCGCCGGAGATATACGGCTCTCCCCGAGTATTTATGGCGTATCCGCACTTTCGGCGAGAGCACATTCCGCGCCGAATAATCGTTTCTGGAAGTGCGAATTGCGCTTATTAACAAGCGTGTCTTTTTTGAGCTGGGCGACGACGTTCTTTCGGGGGAGGAGGTGTGCCCGGAGCTGTCGTCGACAGGAAATTAGACTGTTTGTTTTGAGCGAGAACGGACGGTTATTATCAATATTTTGAAAGCTTCGCTGTCGCGTGGAAATGGAGTACATTCCTCGGGGCTTAAAGACGTTTGTCACTAGGCAGCGCACACTTTAAAGTATCGATCTAGCAGTGATTTAAAAACCCGTATTTTAAGTCGCAGGTCGCGACCTTGCAGTATTAGAAACTGCGTCTACACACCAATTACCCGAGCCGTAAAGGGAAAGCTTCGACGCATTCCGTAAACAGCCGAGCATTTAGCCAGAAAAAGCTGTCCCGCTTGACCCGCCGATAACAGTAACTTAAAAAGCCACATCGCCCAAGCACATTACCTCGCGCGGTATCTCGCCCAGGAGAAAAGCTAAAAGACCGCCCCGTTTATCGCGCGGCCGTTAAACTCCCGGCGGTGGTCGTCCTTACAACTTAATTGAGGGCGCTCGCGCACAAAAGCCGGGGCTTTTCCTCAAAGCTCGATAAACGAAAAGTCGGGGAGCGCGGCGATATCCGTCATTCTCGCGCGCCGCGAGAATTCCTTAAAGGAGGGAAGGGGGGCCATAAAGCGCAGATGGAGCAGAAAAGAAGCGAGACTCTCGGGGTAGGATATCTCTTTGCTAAGGCCCATAAAACAAACTAACCGCCGACAGAAATCTCGCTCGCTGCCGCGGGGGGCGTTGTCGAGCCAGTTTATCGCTCCGCGCGAGTCGTCGCGCGCTGCTGGAGCGCTTTTAGCTCTCTCTCTCTCTCTCTTTCTCTCCGCGGAGCAACGAGAGAGACGCTTTACGAGGTGCGGAGGCAAAAACGTCCCGGGCGTACGCGCGCGCGGGTGGAAAAGCTCCTGTTGCGCGCGGCTCCGGCCGCCGGTTAATGAGGAGCTTTTTCGCGGTCGGCTTTTTCGAACACAATATGCGCGCTTAACCTTCAATTTGTCGCGACGGAGGACGCGCTCGCGCGGGCACGTTTTACCGCGGGAGAGGATGGCGCCGTCGCGCTGCGTTTTTAGCTTTTTAGACGGTTGGGCTTGCATATAAAAATGTCGTTCGATATTTTTACGGAGCACTGCCTTGTAACCTCGAGACGGGGCCTGTCGCCCGAGTGCCGCGGGAACGAGGCTTTTTTATTGGTTGCGTTAGGCTTTACGCTCGTTCCGGGGATGTGTTTTCCGCGACGCGAGGACGAAAATTTCGCTCTCTCTCTCGGCACGGCGTTACATGATTTCGTATATAATGTAGTGCAATTTTTCACATGACATTTGCCGGTGCGTGAGAAATTGAAATAAAAGCTTTATTACGCCTCTCTGGGAATTATTACCAAGGCCGACACCCAAAGGAGACTTAAGTATAAACTATGACGATAATGCGCCATTGTTCCATAGGAGTGACAAAGGAGGTGTGCTTCCAAATAACTTTGCACACTCGGCGCCGCGACGCGGGAAGATTTCAGTCGCAGAAATTTGTCTTTGTCAATTTTACATAATCAAGAAAAAAAGAAAAGAAAAATGCGAGGCAGCTCGTAAATACCTCAGGCCTGAAAGTGCGTCAAAACACAAAAAACTAGGGCGAGAGAGAGAAAGATATATATAAAATAGAAGGAAGCAGCCGTCAAAAAGCCCATCTAGAGAAAAAAAAAGCTAAAAGCGAGGGAAGAGAGAAGAGCGACGTAATAACTCGGGTCAGTTTTGCGGATGATACACACAGAGATCGGAGCCTCGCAGGCAGCGGCGGCACTCCGCGCTCGCTCCATTCTCTCTCTATCCGGCGCTCGAATCATTTGTCATCGGGCCACATTGTGGTCGCGCCTCTGCAGGAGACCCTCTCTTTCTGCCCCGAACTCTCTCTCTCTCGCGATCATTGTTGGGCCGCGCGCTTGATTTATGCATGCCTTTCTCGAGCGACAATGGCCTCGAAAGAAGCTGCCGTACGTTGCTTTTCTATTATTGGCCCGAACTTTGGGGAAGCGTCTATATATGTGTTGGGAGAAGCATCTGCCAATATTTGTCATCCATTATCGCTTCTCGTGTCGTAAATAGGAACTTTATAAATCTCTTGTTAAAGCCGCCGCCGAGATGATCTTGTTGCCAACGAATTTCCGAGAGGGAGCTTTTTATATATACCACCCCGAGTCATTGTCCACAAATTTGACTCAACGGCACGCCGTCAAGCTCGAAAAAAACTTCAGCCAGCCAGCGGAAATAAGCCGTCGAGCGCCGCGCGGAAAATCCATTATCCGCGAGGCCGCGCGATAACCGCGGAGGATAAAGCTATTAGCGGCCCTCGAGAGCTCCGAGATACGACTCGGCCTTTTGACAGATATCCGGCGATCCTTACATTACATTCTCCGCGCGGGGGCCAGTTATTTATGCACGCGTGTGCTCGCTCGCCGCGCCGGAATGAGAAATGTGCCGGTGCCACCCCGAACCACCTGGGGGCGGAATCCCGTCCGCCCCGGCCGCCCCCTCGGGCGTACTGGGGCCGTGCGCGCTTTGTACGTGTGTATACGCCGCGGCGCGGCGGCGGCCGACGTGATGTGCACCGATTTTCCCGCAGCTAAACGACGTCGCGGTTAATCGCGATAACGCGACTTACAATGCGAGAGAGAGAGAGAGAGAGAGGCTATAGGCTCGTTTCTCCGCGGCTGACGGATTTATTGCCGGGGCTTTTCCTGGGCTGTTTGCCGCTGCTGCTGCCCGAGGATGAGCTTCAATTCTATGGATTAATAATAGGCCTTCGCCCATTAGGTTATTAGGTACGCTTTGACACTGAAAATGGGACGTTTTTTTATTTAATATTTGGACAAAATATTAACAATTTTTCTGTAACGCGGAAAATATCCTCGAATTACTGTTATACCAGGAATGGATAAATTTTTAAGCGCAATTGACTCTTCGCGCATCCCGCGGGGGGAGGGAACAAAAAGAGCCTCCTTATTAAAACAGAAACGACGAAGGAGAAATTGGCAGACGGCGACGGTCGGCGATCGCAATCGTTAAACATTAAAATGAAAAGCAGGCACCGCGCCGCGCTCGCTCGGTCGGGCTTTAAAAAAAAAGAAAGAAGAAAAAAAAACTGCGCGCGCGCACACAATGAGATACGTGGCCGCGAAGACTTCGCAACCGGTTTGTGGCGCCATTGCTTTCCTTCGTTTTCTTGCACGGCACATCCGGCCGCGCGCGCATTCGACGAACAATGCCTATAGACGCGTATAATGACTGGTCCGCATTGTGTCCCGGCGCATTGCGGCCTCTCTCTCTCTCTCTCTCTCTCTCTCTCTCTTTTCAGCGTGTCATATGGACGTGTATTCATGTCTCGCGGCTACTCCTGCATGTATAACCTACGAATATCGTGCGATCCGCGTATCGGCCTATTTGTTGCGATTTTTTTAAACTCGCGGGTTTATCGATGGTTATTTACGGGCGGGGCTGCTAAATCATTCAGCTGCCGGGGCAGAGAGCTTTTTTTCATTGCGGATAAATTGAATGTTCGATAAATCTTTAATGCGCTTCGATATACTCGAGTGTTTTAATGCATCGAATTCGCGGGCGATTATCGTAATAATTGATTACGCCATACGACAAAATAAGCACTGTCGTCCTACTTGAGTCCACTCCGGCCGAACCGCAAACTCTCCCAACTCCGATTCCTGCCCCCTCGAATCCCATATCATTTGTAAAGAGTCAAACCTTCCGGTAGCGTCTCCCTAATAAGTAACATTTAGCCCCGGCTCCTGTTGCTCGGCTCGTAAAAAGCACGCGGCCTAGGATCGGCTTTGAATCAGCGGGCATTACAATCGGAAACATTTGTCGCGTTGTCAGACACGACTGGCCGGGGCTCTTTTTTTCCTCGCGAGAGAGAGAGAGAGAGAGAGAATCCTTCCTCCTCGGGCCGCGTCGCAGAAGGCGTGTCGTCGCTCCCAGGTGCATCGACTCTCTCTCTTTCTCTCTCTCTCTCTCCGCGGGCGCTCGCACACAATGCTCTCTCCCTCGCGCTCTCTCGCAGAAACGACATCGTGCGAGCCGGCGGCCACGCCCAGATCTGCGCGCGCCCTAATATCTCTCGGCGAGCGCGCGGTGCACGCGCGCGAGGAGAGAAAAACGTCCTGGCAGATGCGCCCGATATCGAATGGAATATTAAATAATGTCGCCGCCGTGTACATACATCGGGGGTCACGGGGGGAAGCGCGCGGTGCACGCCCACTTTTTTTTTTTTTTTTTTCGCCGAGAGAACGAAACGACGAGGACGACGATGATGATGATGATACGGAGTGGACGGGGCGGGATGTACGGTGACGCTTACCGGGTTTTCGGATACGGTTCTCAGCGTGGAAATTATATTGCCGAGAGCGCGGAGAGAGAGAGGCTCGACGATGCGGGAATAACGAGAGTTTAGATACTTAGTCATTGCGCGCGTAATAGATTGTTCTGGCCGCGCCTCTTGTCGTGTCGTGTTGCCGTGTCGCTTGGGGTGGGTTTATAATGCTCTGTTTTGATTTTCGACATTCCGACGACCGAATTTCGAGGGGGAATTGTATAATTAAAATTTTTCTATCGATTTAAAATTCGCAAATTAAAGGTTGCGATTCTTTCATCTCCGGTCGAAATTAAAACTAAATAATAAAACGCTCTCTTAAGCGTGATTGAATAAGGTGATAACAGTGATCCGCAGCAAAAACATCCGCGCATTACGCGGCGATGTAATTTAAATACAATAATCACGCACATTCCATTAATTTAAAACTACTGCAATAACCGTCGCGAATAAACGCGCTCCCCCAACCGGCTGCAATAACCCGAAACGTCTTCGGTTACCTCGGCCCTTGCACTCGCAGTACCGCGCCTTCGAAGCTCGACGAATCGGCCGCGTCTCGCAATCGAATCGAGCCCCCGTCGATAAAGATCGATAGGACGCGACGCAACCCTCCTCGCCGAAATATTACTTCGCCGCATCGGGCCGCGGTATTATCGCAGAACATCGGCCTCGCCCGAGTCCGCGAGCAGATGCTCGCGCGATATGTTCTCTGCGGTCGGCGAGCAGATGAGCATCGCGAGCCGCGCTCGACGGCTAAAGAGAGCAGCGGGATGCATCGCGCGAGAGAGGAGGACGGCGCGCCGCGTTTTGCGCGCGACCGCAGAGGGCGGGGAGGGGTCTTTAAAAGAAAAAGCCACGCGCGCCGGAGATCGAACGCTCTGACCCAAATATAGGGAGCCGCGCCGATCGTTCGCGCCTGCCGAGGACGCGAACGGCGCTCTTCGATCTCGCTTTTATGCTCTCTCTCTCGGCGCGTGGAAGGAATTCCGGGAAGGAGCTCGAAAGGATAACGGTGCACGACGGGCTCTCTTCTCCTTTTTTCATTTTGCGGTGTACGCTCGTTTTGAAATTGGCTTTGTAAATTTTGCGCGAATTACGAAACCAGATAGATCGAAGGTGGCGGATATCGCGGCAAGTTTTTATTATATACCGTTTGCCCCGGCAGAATTCAGTTTTGCTTCCGATAGTATTTATTCCGCGGCCGGAGGTATATACACAGTTGTACAAAGTTCATCGCGACGACAAAAGAAAACCTCCTCCGTATATAATTGCAGGGATTGAAATTCGCGCTGGATTTCGCGGAAAGTTCGCGAGCCGGTTGAATTTATGATTGCCGCGCGAACTTGCTTTCCTTATCTATATATAAGCGTAAGCGGGTGCGCGCGCTCCGGCGCTTTGTACGAGAAAAGAAAAAGTAGTTGAATGAAGCGTACTACCAAAGGGCGGAAACCTTTTCTCGGTATACGCTCCAAGTTATTTATCGTTCTTAGCAAAGACCCGGGTGCTTTCGCCTCGAATTCCTGCACTCCGCCGCGGGTTCGCTTCGGATTTAAGCTCTCGAGATGGGGCGGAGGGGAGGGGGAAAAGAGAAAAATCGCCTCAGAATTTCCCAAATTTGTTTTGTTCTTCCTGGCGGATCCGCAATGCCGGCGGGCTCGTAAGTCTCCGCGCGCGAAAAGGCGAGCTAAAATAGTGGGATTCGAGGAGCGAGTTCCAAAGCAGTTTATCCCTTTCCATCGCGACAACGTGGCACGACCGATTTTCGTTACGAGCGAGCAGCCTTGGTAATCGCGAGGCTCGTCAGGGCTGAAAAGCATATCGGGCGACGAGTGGCGGAAAAACCGCCGTCTCCGGCACGATCGCTCCGCAGGAGTTTAGGAAGGCCAAGATTGGCCTCTCTCTCTCTCGGAGACAATGACGAGTCACAAAGCGAATCTCCGGTGGGCTGCGTTTCCCGCGACGGCGGAAAAAAGGGGTACGTTACGGTGGAATATTTTCCCGCGCTCTCCGGTGTGTCGCGCAGCTGTCGCGGAATCGCTCGGAACGCGCTTCTCCTCGCCGTTTTTTTATTTCCAAGTTTTCTCTCTCTCCGTCTCTCTCTCTCTCTCTCTCTTCTTCCCCGAGCAACGTCGAAGAGCATTGTAGCGCAACGTGTCATTCCGGTAATGTAATGTAAGTGCGCGAGCGTAACAATGCCATATAGACGTTTAATTATCATAGAGTAATGTCTAATGACATACATTATGAAGAGCCAAGAGCACGCGGCTCGCCATATGGAGTGAGCGAGAGGGAGAGAGAGAGAGAGACCCTTTTGTCCTCCCGGGTAATAATAACCGGTCGCGCGACCGAGCGAGCACGGAAAGAGTTGGCCTCTCTCGCGCGCATGCGTGAACATGTCGCGTCCGCGGGCTCCTCTTCTCTCTCTCTCTCTCTCTCTCTCTCTCCTTTTTTCCCTGCATTGTTGCTTTTTTCGACGTCATTTTTCTTCGGACTGCTCCTCTTCGGCCGGTGTGCGTGAATCATACCGCAGAGAAAGACAGAGAGGTACAACACGCGCGGGAGCCTCTGCGTGAGCCTGATTACCGTAATCAGCCGTTCCTGTTCCGGTATATCGGCTGCTAATTATAATCATCGGTGGCGCATAAGTCACTTCCTTATTTTCGTCGTGCCACCGGGAGAGAGAGAGAGAGAGAGAGAGACACGGCTCATTGTCGAGTTCGTTGTCTCTCGCTCATTTTCGGGGCCTCGATTTTTCCCTTCCAGGAGCTTTTGCGGCCCGATCGTGTGTATTCGCGCGTGGCGTCGGTCGGAGCATGTGGAGACGAGAAGAAAGAACGGTTTTTGTTCGGGGAACCGCCTTTGCATTCCGTAACGTATATTTGGGTAACGCGGCGGTGCGCAATTCCGAGCGACCGTTTCATTAGTTTCCTGGTAATAACTAAATTATTCACATTGTATGAGTAATCCTGGAAATTGCTTGTTTCTCTTTCGGAGATTCGAAGGAATCATCTAATAATTACCTCGCGGGACATTGCTTTATTTGACTCTTCTCGTGCTTGTGGACGAAAATTCCACGGAAAATCTAGAGTAAAAATTCTTGTACTATGGAAATAGAAAATCGTTAAGTGAATTTATACCGAATTGGATATGCC
>UCOL01002173.1:0-27986 GCA_900474335.1 Ormyrus nitidulus
GGGTAAGGGTACGGCCTACGGAGCAGCAAACTGCGTTCAACTCACTAGTACTCAAAGAATATTTGCTAAAATATTTCCAAAAAATTCAGGGAGATTCTTCAAGTCTTCTAGATTCCTTACATTATTGTTAAACGTAAAAAATGTTTTCGTTTATCCAGGAAAAATTGTAAACTAAAAGAAAAAACTTTGAAAGACGAAAGTCTGTTATGAATTTTCGAAATTCGAAACTTTTTTGATACAATATTGTTTGTTTACATTTTATAAATGTGTGTTTAAAATTTTAGATCTTAATATTTTATAGAAAAAATTTAGGAAATAATCTTGTGAAATAAAATCGCGCGGCGGCAAGAATTTTTGATGTTTTCTTTTATGTTTTTATTAATAATGTACGGTCCTTCTCAATCTCTTTGAAGTTTTGGTGATTTTCCTTTAACTCGTTGAGGATTGTAGAACTAAACTTTTTGGCCTTCTTGAAAATCAACATGTCTTGCTGTTTTATTGTAATATCGATTTGTCTTAGAAGAAAAGATAGTCATCTTCTTTTTTGTTGTGTCGTGTATCTTGTTAAGTCATGTTTTGAGGTCATGAACATAGTTTCCGTAGTTTAAGACTTCGTCTTCTTGATATGGAGTTCCACGTATCAAGTCGCACGAGTGGTAGTCTTAAATCAGCACCAGTATACATTTCGGTTGGAGTGACTCCAGTTGTCGAGTGAACAAAGTATCTGTAAGCTAAAAGAAACAGTGAAATTCAGTGATCCCAATCTTTCTGATTTGTTGAAATAAATTTAGATAAGTATTCTAATATGATCCTATGTTGTCGCTCAACCTGACCATTTGACTGAGGATCTAAAGGTGTTGTTCTAGTTTTTCGAATTCCTAATACAAGAGATAATTCTTTAATGAGTTTTGAATCAAAGTTACGACCTTGATCAGTGCGAACTTCAAGTGGAACACCATATCTACAATCGATTTCGAAAGATATTTATTTCCTAAAGAAGAAACAGGAAAAGGATCTAAAATATCCATTTGTATTCTATCAAAAGCAGAACCAACATTATAAATTTTCATCTGATTATGCCCCTTATCTGGTGGTCCTTTTTTAGCTACACAAATTTTACAGGATTTACACCAGTTCTCAACATCTTTTTTACAAGAGGCCCAATAAAATCTTTTACGTATTCTTTGAAGTGTTTTATTTATACCGAAATGTTCGCCAGGAGAGTCGTGAGCCTCTTCCAAAATAGTATTGATATGTGACCTAGGTACAATAAGTTGTAAAATTTTTGATGTAAGATCTGAAGAAATCCATTCTCTATACAAAATATAGTTAACAACTACAAGTGAATCCCATTGACATAAATATATTTTAGTGTATCTGCATCATTTTATCGGGATTTATGAAATCTTTCTAATAGGGATATTATTTCAGCATTATATTATTCGCGAGATATTATATTACATTATATTATGTTATTGTATACCATTTTATTTATATTGTTTTATATTATACTTATTACATTATTTTTTTATAGTTCGAAAATTACCTGAAGGACGTAGAAAAAGACTTAGAAGATATTATATTTAATCCGAGATATTCGTAAATTTTTCTTTTATTATTTTATATTTTCAAACGAAAGTGTTGTTAATTAAAATATTAAAATAATAGTGTTTATTTCAGATCTATTAACAAAAAACGGAATAACAATGTCTACCCGGGATATATAACAAAGCAAACAACAACATTAACAGGATCCACCTGCTGAAACAAGAAAAAATGACCCACCTGGTGAGGTTCCACCAGGTGAGGTCCCATTGGGTGAGGTCGGACCGGATGATGCCAATAACAAAGAAGAGAAAAATGAGCAGCAGCAGAAGGTGATGGATTACCAGACAAAACTGGATCAGCAGAATCCTAGCAGAGGTATGCGAGAAACAATTAGGGGAGGCCGAAGAAGGCACCTCTACTTCCCGCTCTTTTAAAATCTGAAGTTAAAAATAGCGATTCCCATTAAAAAAACACAAGTTGACTTTTAAATGACTTTAAAAATGAAGATCAAGGTCAAATTTGAAGTTATAAAGTTAAAAGGCAAAAAGCAAAGGGGAAAAAATTTTTTTCAAAAAAGCCCCGGCAAGCCCCGCCGAAGGATGGTCTTTTTTCACCTTTGTCTTTTGAAAAAAGTCGATTTTTTCTTCATTTTTTAGACCAACTATATTGTTATTTTGAATTATCTTGAGTCATTTTTATGAAAAATATTGTAAGCATAAATATTTTATCAAAATAGCCGAAAATATGATCTTTTTATAACCATGAATTTAAATTACATTCTCGACGAATTAGTTTAAATCCTCTTGTACGCAAGAAGATTGATTATGAGAGGATTTTCCTCTGCTCATGAAAACAATGATTTTTCGATTCAAAAAGATTTTATTCGATCCGATAGGAAAATCCTATTTATAATGAACTTAAATTCAGAGGTAAATAATTTCCGTATAAGAGGACTCTTTTTCTGATTGTGAGTGCGCTTACGAAAAATACATTGGTTTTTAAACGATTCTCACTACCGCATTTTACGAACATAAATAAAGTAATATTAAAATTCTTAGCAATCATTACGCATATACAATTTCAATAACAAAATATTTGCATTTAAAAATCAATGCCGTTTAAGATACAGATTGATAGCGAAGAAAACAATTATTTATAATGATGAGTTAGAAGATAAAAAAAAACATTTTAAAAGTTTTGACTATGCGTGTGAAAGGTACTAATCAGGTGTTATTTTTGAGAAGATTGTTGTGTACATTAAGCAGCTGGTATTATAAATCAATAGACAATAAAGAATACACTTAGGAAATTGATCATGCTAATAAAAATGGTATCAGTTTTATTGGTTGCTATTACAAGTAGAAAAGTTATACGCTACAATTTGGCGTTACAATTTTATAGATTAAAAAAATCCTATATTTAAATACTGATGTATTTCCAATTTAGTAATTAAAAAAAAGAATAGATTAGAGTTTTGTTTGCTTATACTATTGTTAAGAGTAGACATTTTCACCATAAAATACAACAGAACAATCGAATATTCATAAATTCTTTTGCTGAAAAAGTATTCACTGCTTTTCTGAGATATCAATGCATTGCATACAAACCGTATTGGGTCTAGGTGTGTTATGTTGCAGGTGCGGTCCATTTACATATGGGGTGACTTTTTCGATTCAAATATGCCAAGGACTTCATCCAAAATGCAAATTAGACATGAGCTATTCAAGATGACGTCTGTTGTATGCAAAAATCCGTTTATTGCATAGCGGTTATCTAAACAAATAAATTTTAGAGGGAAAAAACAGTAAATAAAACAACAAAAAAACAAATTAATATTTTGATAGAAAAACTAGTTTGCGGGAAAAATATGCCACTTTTTCCCCGCTTATCAGGGGCAAAATGTAGGTTTTTCAGTCGGGTGTGGAATAAAATATATTTCTGAAAATTTGTGCAAAACAAGCTAAAAGTTTTTTGTCATTATATGTATATCATATATGTGTAGATTGTGAACAATATTATACTATTATTATAAATTAATCTTGCAGTCTACAATTTCAGTTAATGTAAAAATTACAATCACACCAAAAAGTGTTTTTAGCCTAAAAATATATGGTTCTTTAGATGAATTTTTGGTTGCTTCGTTTGCTCAACTTTAAAATTATTTGTAAGCAATATGAAAATTTGAGCATTATTTTTATGTGTTTATAACCACTCGTGTACCACAAAAAGAATGAAAATTATACATTAGAGTACCGTTAAATCATACATCTATTATTTCTAAATTTCAGTAGTAATAGTCAGTTTTTGTTAGACAAGCTATTTGAGTCCGCCACACAATTCCAAATCTCTTTTGAAATTTTCGTTTTTTAAACTATTGTATTTCTTTAATTTAAAAACTAATTACTAGATTAAATAGTTATAGATATAAGGAACAGCTTTTGCGACATCTGCTGCAGGGAAACGGATGGAATCAAGAAAAATGGACAAAATCTAATGTACGTATCTTACACGCTTACACAAACATACATACACATATACCCAAACTCACTAACACAGTGAAATTAAATGAAAATTGGACACAATAAAAGCAAATTGTAATTTTATTTATACTACACATAACATAAGTATTGTAGTTGAAGCCGTATTTAAAAGAAATAATCCTAGAACGTTAAAATAAATAACTCTTAAATAGACAATTTAATAAGGAATAACTTTTATTTTGAACTTTTTGCACTAAAATCAGTATTTTTTAAACCGCAGAGCAAAATCTGGAAAAATAAAAAAACCTGTCGGTATAGAATCTGACGCATCCAACAAACACTACAGGGGCTAACATATATAGAGGCGGCAGCAGCACAGCGAGGTTAAAGGAGCAAGCTCCAAAAAATATCGGTTTTATAAGTAAGTAAATGTGCTTGCTGTTATAATTTATTATTTTATGTTTTCAAATCATGCTCATAAAATTTCTTAAGCACGAAACGAAATTTTTTTATGGAGAAAGCAAACTCACTTTGCAAACTCGCGATAAATTTAACGTTATAATTAATGCACGTAAGTTTTATTTAATCAATAATAGTGTCTTTCTTTCTCGTTATTCATTTAAATTGCAAAAACGGATTGAATCCAGTTCATCAATCTCAGAGTAACAATCAGGTAGGTTTTAACACCCACGTCACGGGCGAATAACGCGCGGAATTTAAAAGTCCCGATCCCATAATACCTCCCGCGACTTTCCCATACAATTCCACCGGCCGCGCTCTCCTTACAATCGCGAAACACTTGCGTCTCACTGACGCACACGCGCGTATACAAACACGCGCACTCGTAATAATCCCTCTCGGCCTCTCTCTCTCTCTCTCGCCTTCGGCATCCCAAAGATGGACGACAATAGGAGACAGTTGTCGCAAAGTTCGTATTGGCGAGCAGCGGCCGAAGAAAAGTCGAGAAAGGAGGAAAGCGGCTTCGCAGCCGCGGCTGCTGCTGCTGCTCCAGGGAAAGAAGGTGGGAGCGAGAGAGAGGGAGAGACGCCAGCAATTCGTAGAAAGAGATAGACCAGAAGAGAGAAAGGGAACGAGTGCAACCTGCCGCGAGCTCGTGCTGTGCCAGTCACTGACCAGACGCACGACCGTGTGGATCACGAGCCGCGCGACCCGATATCGATTATGCGCGCAAATATCGCGAACGAGTGAACCTCTGCCGCGTGTGTTTTCTGTTAGTGTCCAGTGTAAGGGCTGTAATTCTGCACTTTCAGCCTCTGAAAGCAACGCTCTTGGAGGGAGGAAAATACTTGTAAGAGTTATATGTATGGATAGATTATTAGAGGGAGCGTTTTGGGCGAAATTGTGTTTGTGCAGATGTTTGATGTATTCGTGATTACGGCTGGGATTGTGCTAAATTTTGGACCATTTTCGTTGCTGCAGCAACGAAAATTTTTTTATTGATATAGACTTTAAAAACTGTTATTAATTTTTGCTAATAATTTTGAAAAATGCAAAATTAAAGTTGATACATACATTTCTGGTAAAATTTATATTAATTTGCAATCTTATTTTTCTTTTTAAATCTTTTTTACAACTTGACTGAAACTGAAAGTAAGTTTAAAAAGCAAAAAATTGACTCATTTTCTACTTGCAATTAAATTTGAATATCCTATTAATGAGAGTGTAAAAGGGAAAAATAAAATCTGTTATTACCACCTTATTTATTGAAAAATTAACTTTTTTCCATTCCAAGCTTTTAATCCTTAAAAATATGTTCATAAATTTAATAAATTAAAAGTCTTTAATTGTACATTTTTCAATAAAATAGAAGAGTAGTAACCGTAAATGCGTTTGTGCTAAAAAAGAATGTGTTTTCTAGGTGGTTTGGTTACATTTTAAAGTATCCTACATTTACCGCTTGGAGCCTTAATATAAGTGTTCTACTTCTGCCTTGTCTTTTACGATTCGTTCATTGCATAGTATAAAATCTTAAGATTTTTCCGTTACTGCACCTAATTAAATTGCATGCTTTGCGGTTTTTTTTAAACGCTTGATAAGGCAATAACGCTGCACTTTCAATAAAATTTTGCATTAATTTTTTATTTAAGGACATAATTATGATCAACTTTTGGCGAAATAAAATTCTTGAAGATTAAGCCTTTGCTTTAAAATAACGTAATTCGTACTATTATCTAATAATAGATTATAGAAATTCATTTTTGTTAATACGTAATTAATGATCGGGATAATTAATATCAGAGTTTAAGTACTTACTTATCAATGAAAAATATGAAGATGTACATTTATATTTTTATTGAAATTATTTCTTTATAGAATTCTAATATAACTTTTTTAATCGTGCATTTTATTATCAGTGTAATGAATCAATGTTTTGACAGGAATCAGTTAATTAATTATACTTATTGAACTTAATTACCTTTTTTACGTATAAATATAGCAATACAGTTGTGATGTCATACTTTATGTATCAGATATATATCATTAAAGTTTTCTACTAACAGAAAATTTACATTCCCTTTGTTTTATGAGAAAACTTGTTTGTAATTAACGTTTTCTTTTTAATAATTTAGAAGTTCAATAAAAAATAATATTAAATCTGTAAAAAAAAACAATTAGGATGCTCATTGCAGAAAAATTCAATTTCAATTAACACACTTTTCAATGAGTAAACTGAAGACATAACGTTGCTCTTCAGAGTATCAATCCACAATTTAAGAACATCCGAGTAATTCATCTGCTTGTTCCAGATCAGCGGTACTCAGAGCGAAGTCACCGAGCCGCGACCGCGCCGTTGGCACTCATCGATGACCTGGCAGCGACCGGCAATCGTCGCTTCCAGCGGAATCATCATCGCCACAACCGTAATCGATTAATTACCACCTCCAGGCTTAATTGCCCACGCAGGAAGGAGGAAACGGTACTCGGATCTGGCTCGTGTAAAAGCCACGAGTAAAAACCCGTGAAATCAAGAGACGCGTGAGAGGAAATAGCGCGCGAAGTGATCTAACTCATTGTTTAATTAAACGTTGAACAAAGTGCTCTTTTCTCAACTGCGAAGCGAACTCGAAAGAGAAAAAAGGCAAAAGAAAACAAGCTCGCGAGTGTACTCCGTTCGCGGGTGTCGAACCAATCAAAGCGAATCAAAGTGTGCAAAAAGCTTTCTGCATAATCGGCAATGCGAAGCGACGCTCGCTTGCAACGGTAAAATCCAAGCGAAGAGAAGCGAGAATCAGGGAAGAAAAAACCATGACGATGGAGCATCATCAATCGGCGGACTCGACGGTCCGTAGCCAGGATTCGAATAACAGCAGCGACTCCAAGGACACGAAGGTCTCCAAGATCTCGGACAGCACGAGATCGTCCAAGGACTCGAAGCCCGAGAGCTGCTTGGAGTCAAAGCATTCGAAAGAAGTGCTCATAGATCCGAGACGTAATTCCACTCATCAAGTGAATGGTCAGCAGCTGCAGCAGGTTAAGGATGAACCCAAGGATGATTCGAACGTTCTTATGTTTACATCTTGCGGACAGCTACTGTTAGGTGAGTAATGACGATTGGTTGGAAAAAAAGTTTGAAAATTTTTAGCGAAATAAGTACATTTTTCATTGATTTTTAATTCAAAACTATAAAATTGTGTAAAAATAACTGATAAGAATCAAGTGAAAAATATCAGAACAAAATTAAACTTAAATAATTAAGATGTAAATTTTTGAATTTTAAATTTAATTTAAAACGAATATGTTTACGTACGCAAGATATTTTTATCAGAGAGTGAAAAGCGGAAGATAAAATGTTTGATTAAATATGAAATTTCGAAAATGAAAGTTTGGAAAATTATGTTAAAACCAGAATTTTATTAAATATACATGGATTAAAAAAGTTGTTCGTGAATGATTAAACATATGTATTTAAATTGAAATTTGGCAATATAAAATGAAAATTAATAGAAGCAGTTTCATTTAATGAAGATAAATTATATATAAAGAATTTTTCTTGATTTTTTGTGTACGCACAAAAAACTTCCAAATAGATAAACTTATGCAATTACTTTATCTTTAATCTTATGTGAAAGAAGAGGCAAGGTCGAGTATACAATTGTCAAGAATATGCCGTCATGATTTAGCTAGATATATTGTACTGCGAATGATGAATCGCTTAAAGTATAACAAGAACTAATGTAGCTATAGGACGTTTCTTGCTTTCAAAAGAAGAAAAGATATCATCATTAAAGCTTTACTTGAGAATTCTTTCGAGTTGAATCAACTTATTCTTCTATTTTTAACTTTAATTCAATTTTTCCAAGTTCAAAGCTCTCTTTAAATAGCCGCTTAAACTCAAGACAGTTAGTAAATTGAATTTGAGATTGATTTAAAAAAATTAAAAAATATAACTGCCAGCATAACAAAAGTAAAATGAAAAAGTTGGTTCATTTCCAAGCTAATAACCTGCGGTACTGAAGCTCAAAAAATCTCGTTCCGCACTATCCGCGTTCTAAGCTAAAGCTGTCCGAAGGTTCCCTAACCTCAGCAATTACGAGCGAATGATCTTGCCGCAAAAGTAAATTCCTAGATTTAGCAGATTTCTAACTCTCGAACAATACGTCGAAGTCGTGCAGTTTGAAATTCTCCTCAGATTGCAAGTGTCCATCAATGATACTCCGGGCTTAGCCGCCAACAAAGTTCCGTTCGCTCCTGCGGTCAGTCGGCTGCTTGCTTTTGTTGCCATTCCTCGCGGCGTGGCTCGTTTAGCTCCGAGCCTCTTCCTTCTCTTTATTCCTCTGCCATCCCGCAAAAGGGGGGTTTCTTGTTGGAAAACGAGGCTCAAGGGGCTGTTGCCGTTGTTCTGCCGGGGAAAAAATGATTCTCCGGATACTCGTGTTTAGCTTTCTTTCGCGCATGCCGCGGCTCGATCCGTTCTTTCGACGCTTTTCGAGGTGCCGTTTCGCGCGTATTATGCCTCCGACTCGAGCCTGGAATGCCGCTTGATTTGTGGCTTTGGCTTTGAAGTTGTTAGGATTGAGCGATTAAAATAATTGCCCTTCCCCGTGGAATTTATTGAAATGCTGTTTTTACTTTATCAAATGTTGAGGAAACTGGAATTCCGTCTTTACGAGCCGAGATGAGATGACTTCGCTGAAGGATGAAGCGCTAGTTGTACCAAATGATGCCTATAGTATTATTTTTTTGTTTGTCGTAATTTGTTCACATCCCATGAAGTATTTGATATAAAAAAAAGTTACTTATTATAGCTTTTTGTATTCAAATCAACTGATTCTAAAAAGTTGTTTCATCTTTATTTTTGTTTTTAATTCAAGCAATTTTACAGCATTATTTGAGTAAAAATAACTATATCAATTTGGAAAGTTTAGTTTTTAGTTTAGTTTTAGCTGTAAATGATGAGTTCAATTTTTATCAGCTGATATAATAGAAGATATAATAGAATTATTCGTGAACTCAGAAAAGATTGAAAAAATGTTATTACTGCACTGGGTATACTAGAGCACGTAAAATATTATCATAAAACTACAAGTAGTTATGCAAATAATTACTTGCTTTAATTGTTAGAAGTAAAGTCATCAATCTAGAACTATGTTAAGAAAATGAAACTGCATATAAACGTGGGAAAGCATAAAAAATTTCATCTGTGCTAAATGACTGTCTTGAGTATGTAAGCGTGAAAAGCATGTTTTTTTTGTAATTTAATTGTATACTTGTTCATACTTTTCCTCAGAATAATGTTTACTACTGCATAAACGGTAAATATCTTTTTTTCTTTAAGCCTTTGAGATTTTATCGTAATAAAAATAAAAACGAAAAAAGAGCTTTAATTAAAAGAAAAAGATGTTGTCACATTTAAGATCTTACCGTACAATTGTAGCATTAAATTACTTAAACTAAACTTACGTGGAATCATAACATAATTTCATTAAAAAGTACATTCTCAGAAGTTATGCTGCCGGGCACTTTAAAATCATACTTGCCAAAATAATAAACTCTTTCGACATTTTTTACTGATTATGTATCCTCAAGGTCTTGGCGGTTTAGACTTTACACTTTCATAAAATTTTAATACCGCATACTTTTTACTTATCGTTACATCATTTTTAATACCAACCCTTTTTTATTGTGCCATAAATAAAGACAAATGTACTTCGTGTTACACAACTTAAATCTTCGAGAATGTCGCCATCCGCATTTTCTGATGTAAATGAACTTTAATTGAGATACAATGCGGAATTACATGGCAGCATTTACGACTCAGTGATCATGATTCTCACTTTATTCTTTATGAGCACTGTAAATTTCTTCATGAAATTCTAGCTCATATAATGGTAAACTATAAATATGTTATTTCAGTTGTGCTTTGCAAGTTCTAATTATACCAATTTGCTTTATTTTTGAAAGTACAGGAGTCATTGTGAAAATGTTTACTAAGAAGTAATTATTGATTACAAAAATAGAACCATAATGTTCTGTAACATTTTTTCTGCAGTACGTTTTGTTTATGAAATAGCTATTTTATAGCACATTCATTCGCATATCACATCTTCAATTGGGAAACAATCTTTAAATTGCAGTATTTTGTAGCTTGATAAAATTAAATTAAAGTTATTTATGGTCCAGTATTACTACAGAATGCACCAAAATTACATTTTAAAAGCAAAAATTTTTAAAAGATGGGGACAATGTTAAATTACTGCCAGTTAAAATAGAAGCTATAATTAATGAAGAAACTTTCAAATTAAATCTGAAATGCAGCAGTTATATTTCTTATCTTCATTCTAACCTATTAATTATGAATTTCACTTATCCAGGTAATTGTTTTAACCTAAAAGGAAGTAATTAATAATTGCAACAAATTTTTAGAATCTTCTAGAGCAAAATATAAGCTCGTAAGATTTGTATTTGCTGGAGATAAAAAGACAATTATTTCGCTCTCTGATAATAAAGTTCTTCTGTTATAAATTTTTGACTAAATCTAGATCAATTATTAGCTGTGCTCCATAATTAAACTTGGTTTATTTTAAGAAAAAGATTATATTCTTATCAAATTTTAAAAAAAGATTATAAAATAAAAAACAAAAATTAGTGGCCATAAAGAATAAATTTTATTTCTTATATTTACATTTTTATATAAAGTCGAAATCTTATAGAAATGTCTTACAAATGCAAATACCAAATAACGTGAGTGGATGTTTGTTACAACGAATAAGACCCTATAAAAGATTGAATATTTCTGCGGATACATCATATTTAAATGTTGCTTACCATTTACTCCATATAAAATAATACATTTTAAAAACCAAAATAAAATAATTTATATATGATAATTTATTATAAAATATTGTCAAACGATTGCAACAATACAATAATATTTGTTTAATTTATTAAAAATTTAAACATACTTGCCATGACAACTCAAACATCTGTTTCTCACTCTCCATAGGTATCGTCCTAGTGGTGTTCGGAGTACTGGTACTGGTCCACGGCGCAGCTCTGGGCGGTTCAGGTGCGGGTCTGTGGGCCGGCGCCGGAGCTTTGGTCGCCGGAGCTCTGGGCGTCGTCGCTACTCTGGCCACGACGTCTTCCGGAGAGCTGACCGGAGGCTTCTCCTCGGCGCACCTCGCCTCGAGTCTGGTCGCTCTCGCGCTCTCCAACATGGCCGCCATCACGGCCCTGACCGCCGTCGTCCGCGACTCCCAGAGGCCCGCGCCGGACGTTTCTCTGCTCACACTTCCGGTTAGTATGGAGTAGTAATTGAGAAATGGTGCTTTTGTGCGAGGAGGATTTGGTTACTTTCCTGAGCGCGCGGAAGTTTTGCGTGTTTTCTTAGTCGGGGTATCGCATTGCGCTTTGTTTTCGGAATATGTGCTGTTTAAATTAAAATAAATAAAGATTTTTAGAATGTGAATAATTTTTACTGATGTCAAGACGGTTATTTTACTGGAAAATTTGTGTTTTCACTGATTCCAAACAAGATAACACATAAAAGCGTGAAATTAAAATATCATCTCAGTTGCTCCGTGTAATAAGATTTTTCTTTTTACTTCAAGATGAAGTATGTGATTATACGCTCTCAAAACTTCAAAACTCTAATTTAATGGCTTTAAATTCTATCTTACATTTTAATTTAAATTTGAATAGGTAATTATAATTTTCTATCATACGCACATAATTAAGAACTCTCATTAGAAACGTAAGCATTACCCATGATAATTATTATATACTATATATAAGTTCGCTTTTTAAAGTTTTTAAAATTCATAAATTTTGTGTTACTATGCTTTTGTTTGTTCCCTAGGAAACATAATATGTATGAACTCAATTTTTCAGGATTTCAACGAAAGATATTTTGAGTGGTTATTTCATATACTTTCTTGCACGTGTTTTTGTATAGCTTATCTTTCAATGGCTATTTAAAAAATCAATGTCACTACAAACTTCTTTACAATAGTGTAGAAATTTATTCATAATGATTATAAATATTAACTTAATTAAAAATTCATTAAATTTATTGTATAGATTATATTTACGAATACATTAGGATTTTTAAACATTTCGTTTAATGCTTTATGATATTATATTAAGGTATAAAATTTATCTCAGTTATATGTTAAGATTTAGTTTCTTGAGATCCGTGGGAACATTGCGAAGCAGATTATTGCTACTAAACTTTATATTTACGTATAATAATAAAATAAGTTTTGATTCTAAAAGAAATTTAGTCGATGCACTATTTCATTCATGCCACAGAGTGCATGTTTACAAACACTGCACCTGTCGGTTTATAAGCCAAGCCTTAATAAGCAATTAATCTTTAATTAATACTTCTATTAACTCTGCTCTCCGCTTCTCACTCATTCAGATTTTATCATCCGAACGCGTTCCGTTCTTCCTGGACCGTTATTTTCTTCGTTTCTTGCAAGGCTCGAGGTCTCGCCCCCTTCTCTCTCCTCTCGGCGCTCTTTCCCTCAGTTTTATACGCGGCGTTCGCTCGCTCTATTTAATTTTCTCGCTCATTTTCAAAAAATCCGTTCCGCGAACGAGAAAATGCCGGAGCGCTCCTCATTTTCCGCCGCTAATTATTCGCTATGGCCTCCTGTTGTTGCTGTTCTCTCTCGACAAGATCATATGGATACAGTTAAAATTGACTGCCGCTAGAGAAAATCTTTTACGAGATGAGAGAGCAGGAATGGGGTCAGCAAAAGTTCTCGAAGACGGGCAAAAACGCGCCTAACATCGGCATGACTGTCAAATTTGACCGAATTTTCATTTCGTTCTGATTGCAATCGAAGCTGAAGCACCTCGTTGGGAAAATTGCTGCCGTTGCTGTTCTTTTATTTATAAAAACTTGATGGACTATTTAAATGGTTTCAGCTTTCTTTAATCATAAAAGGAATTTGCACGTCGAATTTCTTTTTCAGCTGAAAATGTGCTTTATCATAAGAACGGTGTATTGATTTAAAGCCAGTCTTGATTGTCGGAATACTTCGAGAAAAGTTAAGAAGAATGAAAACTTTCTTTGACTTCTTGTTAATCGGCATAAATAGAAATAATCAAGTAATTAACGTTCCCAAGCAACAAATTTCAATTTTGAAGCTTAATTTGTCATAGTAAATGAGTCATTAAATTACGATAACAATGGCAGGGAAAGCGTATCAAAAGTAGCAATTACTGTTTGTATATAAAGGCAAATAGGCAAAGCGTCTATGCATTGTAATTGAATGATATCATAATAATGAGTCAGATGCGTATATACTTGACATCAACGGTATTTCATAACAATCGTCATCGTCTTTTAATCTGCGCATCGCGATCTAATTGCATTTCAATAAAAAAGTTCACGTTAAATCATCCATGAATTTACCTGCAAATGCCTGAACACAATTTCTTTGTCGCTATGCTTCACAAATAAAATCAATATTTCTAATGTTGCAGTCAAATTTATTGAATAAATTGCATTACAAATGGTTATTAGAAATATCACTGTCGTGAAAAGGATAAATTTAATGAAATAATATAAATGTTTAAATGTGTATTTAAGATTGTCAATTAATTTCCAAAGTTTTCTATATTTTTTCTGATAATTTCCTTTATTTAAATGTAATAGATTTTTAATATAAACTACTGTAATATAGAATATTGAGTTTATAAGTTTAAAAAACTTTAAGCAATGCAATACTAATTCAATCATAATTTTGGGGTGCAAAAATACAGTAGTATGTCTACAGAAAATAATGTATTGATCAAAGTAAATGATAACATGATCAAAAGAACGTTGACAAGTAAAGGAAAAAAAGGCGTAATAAGCGTCTACTGGGCAATAATTACCCATCAAGTTGCATCAAAGCAAGACAAGCATTAATGAACCACAATGAGAGAAGCATTAATCACACATACACTTAAATTGATTACTGTCTATATTGAGCTCGTCTTCAACTAGAAACTACCACTCTTCATTTCTAATCGGTCATAATCGGTCCTCTTTTAGAACTCCTTGATAATTTGAAAATCGCAAACTTCCATATCTAGTCCATACACTATGATATCGTCATTACATACCCTTACAGATAAATCGCTAGATAACCTACCTCTTCTATCAGCAAAGATCTATCATCGATCTCAGGCCAAGATACTCTCGACCGTCAGATTTCGATCGCCAGCAGAATAATTCGACCGCGGGCACGCATAACAGTACCGCAGAAATTTGCACGCAACAGGTTCTTCCTCCTCTCTCTCTCTCCCCCTCTCTCAAGGGCCGTCGTCTAAATATACAAGAAGAGCCGGTGCTAAAAAAGGCATGCGCCTGGGCCACATTTCATTCTCGGCGATCGTGTATCCCTTGACCGCGTTAGCAGCCTTGGCAATGAACTTTCTCTCGGGCGAGTGCATGCGAACCGATTTCTTATTTAGTCCGGCTCCGACTCGTTCCGCGGTGGGTCCGATACATCGACCGCCGTGCCTCTCTCACCTGTGTGTGAGAAACAAACAGTGCCACGAGCGCCAGGAGAATCCGAAACGAGGCCATTGGCCTCTCTGTTAATTGCCGAGCGGCCCTGTCTTTTATTTACGGGCCGGAGCTGTGCATGTATTAATTGGACATTCCTGATGCCGAGCGATTTTCACGGCACCGCGGAGAAAACGAAAACGAAAACGACGCTTTTCGATTGATTTTTCACTTTTAATGAGAACCTCTCGCGGGGCTTTCGCGCATTGTACTGTTCGCGGCTGATTGATGGCGAGTCCGATAACGAGGGAATGTCAGGCCAGCTTTTGAAATGTAATGCTTTAAGAATTATTGGAACCGCTTGTGTCTGAGAAGAGTTCAACTACAACGAAAAGGCGCTGGTCACCTAAATATCGACTTTCTCCTTTTGCTGTCTTCTTATTTTTTATTTGATCTTTACAATGGTTTAGGTTTCGAATGGTACAAGATTATTTATAATAATAAATATATATAACTGCATGATGATGAACTTTTAGCGAATGTCATAGATTACTTCCTGAAGTTAATAATGTTCAACAATTGTATGATTGTGAAACAGTTTAAGCGTTAAAAATGAACATTTTATACTTTTTAAAATGTTTCTGATGAATTAATTCATTCAAAATTCGAATCAATCATTAATTTTGACTCGATAAACCGAAACCATTTTTTAACACTATTTGAACTACATAAAAGATTTTTAATGTACTTTCTCATACATCTCTTATCGACAAATTCAATGCACGTATCAGCTCTCACTAAATTTCTATTAAATAGAAAAATCGAAAGAAGAAATTTTATCTTTGAAACTCCGGTCAGTCAGTATCAATTTAATTTATCATCATATTGAATTCTAACTTACGAGTCATGCTACCTTAATTCAGACGATGAATTTTTGTCGTTAATTTTTACATATCATTGCTACTTTCATTGCAATCTATTATATGTATAAATGTAATAGCATCGTCTATAACAGGTACGAACTTACTTTGTACATAGAAGGTTAAAAATTACAGTTTATGTTTCTAAACTGCACTAACTGATTGTAAAATTATTATGTTTTATTCATACCGGAGAACAATACATATTTGATGCATCTGAATTGTGCATGATACTGTTCAAATTCAATAGGGTTTTTTTATTATGATTCCTATTAAACTAAACATTTCCTGAATAATCGACAATAATAAATTCAAAATTACTAGTATTATAAGATTTTTTTTTACAAATATTAAAGCAAAATACATTTTTTTCCCACATTAAAAGATGTAATAAAAGATTTTTCACAATCCGAAAACTCGAAATCAATAAAACCAGCTCAATCCTTTTCCCATCGCGCCAATTCAGTATTAAATCCGCATCCAATCAATCCGATACTAAGTCTCGCACCTGAAACTTCAATCCGCCGTTCATTTTCGCACTCGCACGAGATACGCAGGCTTGTGCCCCGCGGAATTAACGACGCGTTAATCGCTTTCGCGCACGCGTCCATACGAAGAGCAAGAGAGCGCAGAGATCCCGAGTCGAGATACGGGATTCACGCGTCGCTGAGCGCCGCACCGTCCGAAGATTAGCGCATTTAAGTGCGCGCGATGGCTCAGAATTGTAATAATTGCGCTGCGCACTCTAGGGTGTCTTGATCAGCTATCGAGTGGTATAATGCGATTGAAAGCTTGCTCGCGATTGCTTGTCATTTGCAGGAGGTTCGCTCGAGAATCAGCCTTGAAAAGCTTAGGACTGATAAGCCGGGAAAGGGATTTTTTAATAAATTATTTATGATATGCAAGACTGGTTCAAGGGAATCAAATCAGAGGAGCGAGTGTTTAGTAGATTTGTCGTATTTAAACAGGAGTGAGTTGCACAAATCTTGATTTAAAAAATTAATTGTGCGAGGTGAACCGAGACTGAGTTCTTAATTAAATAAAGATTTATTAGAAATGAAGAAAAATGAATTTTTTTCAAATAATTTAGCATTTTATAAATTAGAAATCTGTTTACAATCTTATTAGATGTAACTGTGTTTATTTCTGTATTTTCTTAGATATCACATGTCTTTTAACTAAATTTGAATAAAATTTCGATTAAATATGCATATAGAATTTCTTAGAAAAATGCATAAATTATATAAACTTCAGATGCTTAGAATAGTTTCATATTCAAATTTTTTTTCCACATTTTTACTTTTAGATTTTTCGGCTTTTTCGAAAAAAATCACAATTTTATAAAATACATCTTCAACCGCTTTCAAAATTAATTTTTGCACAACGCATATCCGATATCGCAGTTCTAAGACTTGTGGGGAAACTGTGCCAATGCCGCAATGCCCAATTCAATGAGAAATTCGGCAAGTTGCAATCTGCGAGGAATAGAGAGTTGCGAGATTTTGAATAGCGTGAGAACCCGTTGTTTGCGAACAGTTATCTGGACTTGGTATTGATCATAAATTGCCGTATTGCATCATTTGATACGGATGCGGGAAATCATTTAGTTTCTCTTTTGCAGTAAAATTGGATTTTCCCAAAAGTTATTAATTTATTATAAAATATTTAATTGTTTCTAAACTAATATTTCAAGTTTACAACTCTTTATATAATAGGCGTTATAAGATGTACATTTTCAAAGAATTCTATCTGGCGTTTTTCACTTTACTTTCTATATTTTTGAAGTATCTTCTAAATGAGTCGAAAGCGGATATTTTCATTACAGCTTCTCTATAAAGTTTCGACAGCAGCACATTTTCAAGTGAAATAAGGCCTCCTTCGTTCGCCAAATCAAGCAATTAATGCTCTTGAAATCGCGCCGTAATTATTGAAAATTGCTGCTTCATTTGAATCAGTCGTTGATTTACGGGAATAAAAGTAGTCTATACGTTTGAAATCGTAATTGATTATTATTAAGAAAGCGACAAACTAACTGCATATATTGATCTATTTGAAAATGGTGTCAATTAATATATATAGTTTTATGCGCTTATAAATATTACTTTCTCAGAGCCAGGTAGTATAACTTACACGTTTTAATTATACAATAACGAATATTCGTGAATACAATTTTCCAATACATTTTTTAATTTGATTTGAATATATAGAATATTAATTGTAATTAATACTTTTATTTAAAATTCCAGACATGTAAATTAATTTAATATTATGAAAGTGCTTTCTATTCATAACTTTGAATTCATACTTTAAGTATCACAAATTAAAGTTAATTTCTTTTCTACATACATTTTTCATGCATGCATTCTACAAAATTGTTTAAAAAAATATTATTATATATATCCATTCGCTGATTTGATGAAATTTGAATGTTGAATTATAATGAACTGCATTTGCCATTATACGTTTTTATAAAATTATAAAATAATATAACACTCTTGAATCTTTAAAATCCAATGTACTTGAACGAAACTACATAAAAATTATTATAAATTTTATTAAATATATTACGTTACGAAAAGTCTATATTTATGGCTGTTATAACTAATTAAGGTAATTTGAAATAATTCACTTATATGCGAATTAATTTTTTTCCTGTAGTTTAAAATTTATCAACTCAATAAAGAATTTAAAAGAATTCAGCTTAGAACTTAATAAAGCTTTATCTAAACGAATATATTTTCTAATTACACTATAACTTTCTCCAAGGTCGGAAAAATGATGTTTACCTAAGACCAAGTCATTTGCACCGAATCCAAACTTAAAAAAGTATCTAAAATCCTCTTTTCGCTCCAGGATCGCGAAGGAATCGAAGTAGAAGAGGGATGGGCAGGACTTCTCGCAAGTATCGGTCTCCTAATTACGAGCGTGGCCGAGCTTCTGATTTCGGGCTACACCTGCGTTCTTCTTGCACCGAAACTGTGCGGCTGCCTTCGGCCGAACCAAGATGACGCCGAAGAGGCAGTGTTCGATGGCAAGACTCTGAAGACACGCAATATGGTTCACCAGTGGGTCATCGCGCAAAATCATGTACCCAAACACCAGCCTTTCTACGTCGTACAACCTGTTATGTCGATGCATCCGCTTATGCAGGTGAGAAATATTTTTAACGTAATTATATAATATATAGTTTGGTCTTTCATATTTCGGTAGTTGAAATAAACACTCATACTTTGCTATTTTTTATTAAACAAAATACTGTTACTAAAATTTTCATACTAGTCTTTTTTTGATAATTATTTGTTCAAAAGATTATTTTTATATATTACAATAGTTAAGTTTTCAATAGTTAAAATCGTATTGTCTTTGAAACAAGATGTTATTAAGAAAGATAGACTTCGATACGGAATACCTGTATTTTATGAAATAAAAAATTGCTTATTATGAATCATCAAATATAATTTATTAAAAAGTAGTAAATTAATCTAGAAAAATTTTAATTCTGATATTTTAATGCCTATACGTACACTTTGTCTACCATGTTCATTATTGAAGTTAAGTTATAGATTAGAAAAAAATTAAAAAACCTAAGAGTTAAATAAATTTTAAGTCTTTTTTGCATTCTATAAATGAATCTTTAAATGCTTTAAAACACGATTACTTTGATAGCAAAAACTTTTTTCTTCACGAAAGATTTAAATTTATTCCACATTGCATGCTCAATTGTTCCACCTACTTTCTACAGCTGTATAAGTTTTTATCCTGGTTTTTCTGATCTTCTAATACATCAACTTTCTACTTCCAATTCTTATTTCATCGCACTTTTCTTCATTTTTCTTTTCTACAATCACTTCGGCATTGCACCGAAACCCATTTCAGCAAGCAATGGAAATCTGGTCGCGCGACTTTTCCCGCTTAATGTGCTATTACGAAACACCTCTAACTCGTGGCCATAAAAGAAAACGAAATTCAAAATCATCCGTCGGGTCCCACGGAAGTCCAGGTTGAAATGCATTTTAAAAAATGCGAACCTATTACAAAATTACAATTACATCTTACAGTCGATGGAATTGCAGTCATTGCGTAAGGACTAAGAACAATCACAAGGCATTATTGTAATACTTAAAGAATGATAAATATTACCTTAGCATAGGAACTTCGGAAATAAAGAAGCAGTAATCGAGGGAATCCGCGACTGTTGCTCCGCGCATGCGCAGCTTAAAAATGGAGAAGAGCGATTACGAGCATAACGCGAGAGACATGCGATTGAATGCACGATAATACAGCAGCGTGGCTAATAGCTTCTCGCTTGCACGTATACATTTCAGCTTTTCTCCCGCGCTACTCTTCTTTTCGAAGTTTTTATTTCCTTCGTGTCGGCGCACACCGAGAAAAGAGAAATCCGCACTGCAAATGACCGTCGGATTATTGCAGTCTTTATCTTGGCCAGCCTCTGCCATTATCGCGTCGCTTCCGAGATTCGTGATACTTTTTCTTTGGCAATTCGCTCATCTAGCTAACTTCGGCTAAAAACTGTAATCAGCGTTGATTTAATGCCTACAGGTGCACTTTGCAAGAGTTCGAAGTTTTTTTGATACTTTTTTCACGTGCTATGGTGGATAATTTTTAAGGCTTGAACGGCCAACAGTTGTTTATTTTTAAGGAAATAGGTTCGTTGGGAATGGATTAGGTGAAATTGCAGGAGTTACACATCAACACTTACATTTCATGTAAACTTTGTTTTCCTTTTTTGTAATGAAAGCCTTTATTAAAATGGAAAATTACCCAGTGATTATTGAAAATATCTAATTACTTTAACGAGATTGCAATGTTAGGTGAAATATGAGATTAGTAATCAAGTCATATCTCATTATTGATTTAACTATAATAACATTTCCTGACTAATTAGTCTTATATAATTATATAATTCACAATATTTTTATTCCTAGATTGTAGATTATTGACGAACACAAGTTTTTTATGTTTATACAGAAGGTAATTGATTCTCGTTGTGTTGCTTTGTCACTGGTCCTCATTCTTCGAACGTTTTTTCGCTGCGCAATCTTACGATCCACGCGGATATTTCTAGCTTGACCTCTTGCCGCGAGAGAATCAGTCAGTCAGTCAGTGACACGTTAGAAAGTTTAGAGACAAAGTGCCCGAAGTTTATCTTCTAGCTCATCCTTTTTCCTGCTGCCCATTTTTATCCCGGAATTGTGAGATTAGCATTTAGAAATTGATTGATCGATCGGCCTCGGCGGAACTATTTGGCTTTGTATTTTCTAATGGCCGGTTGTTTTTCACGTGCAGACTTTGACTAAGTTTCGCGATTTGTGAATCTTTGTCGGTAGGAAATTTAGAAAATCGCTTTGCATTTATGGGGTTGATGAACTTATATTTGTAGTATCATAAAAGTAATAAAGAGTTCAAACGAGAAAGAAATCGTATTTATATGCATATTGAAAAATTAAACTTAAAACTGATCATTTTTTCGTCATTATTATTTTTGAACAACTTTCTAAGAAAATTAAAATTACTACTTTTTAGGTAGTAAAATGATTATAAAATATTAATGTTACGTATATATTTATAGAATGTCATTTTACGACTAAAACTATTTTCTTAATTTGGAGATATTAAAATACCAACTATTAATGGAAAATGCAAGATTAATCTTTTTCATCCACAGTAATGACATTAAATGAAATAAATCCATTTTTTTACGTATAAAAAGGATCGATTTGTTCAACTTTCTATATATAAGAGACTATCGTAACGCAAACCCATACGTATATATACGTATACAGAAAAACTGTGAGAACAGGCAATAAAGTTTGTGGGAACGTTAGAAAAACCAGGTAATACTCGTTTACTCTATTGTGGAAACTTTAAAAATACGATAACTTTCAAAATACGATAAAATTATGCAAATAGGTAATATCAATAACGAAACTTAAGATATCTTTTTAGCTATTTATTTATTTTATGATCATCAGGATGAATATTTCTTAACTAAATGCACTATTAACCATGTAGAATAAACGCGATTGTTTGAATTATTCAAATATAGTGCATCAAAGAAGTAAACAAAAATTTATAAATGTCAATTTAATGAATTGATGTATTTGTATTAGTTTAATATTACTTACTAAGTTCATAAAGTACATATCAAATATATTTTTATATTTAAAAAATAGTTTCCTTGCATTCTAAACATTTTATACTACCATTATGATGAATATATAGAAATTAACTTTTCGACACTGCGGGCGCAAAATTCGATTTTCCATGTCTGTGTTGCGGGCGAAAAATAAAAAAAAAAAAAAAATAAAAAAATAGTATGTGCACCACGGGCGGGAATGTTTTGCGCCCTTGGTGCACAATGTACTATAAACGTACAGTTTACGATTGTGACTATTACCGCAAAATAAATACATAAATCGATTTTTTAGACGTAGAAATAAAGTACTCGAAGCAAAATATATTGATAGCAACTTATATAAATAATACATGTAACCGATTATAACACATTTCTTTTCGATGTAAAGACTCAATCCTTCCTAATTTCCATAGATTTCTGTTAAATCAGGTGCGAACCATTAAAAAATATGTAAAAAGCAATCCATTGAAGAAGTCAACGTTCGAGTCAACGCCTGATGAATCAGAAAAAAATTAGCACGTCCTCCTTTACTCTTCACACACACCGGCAACTCCTATATCGGCGGGAAACTTGCGCGAAGCCTCGATACAATACGACTCCTGCGGCATAATTGACTTTCACATTCGTTATAATCGTTCGGCCATTCTTCGAATTTTTACGACGGGCTGTTTTTTTGCCAACGCAAAAAAACAGGCTAACTAGGAAAGTAGACTGAGCACAAGAGGATAGTTATAAAGATAGTAAAAAAATCTCATAAGTAAGCGTGCGAGAAAGATGCGACGCGAAATAGCGAAGACGCGAGGAGAAGAGAGAGAAAATAGCCCCGAGCGATTGGGTGCCTACATTTAGGAATTTCGAGGACAGCCGCTCTCCTCTTCTATCTGTATATTTTCCTCTTCTATTTCGCATTTATCTCTATCTATCGTCTCTTTTGCTCGCTCAACGGTGATTGCTATTTTTCTATTGAAAAGCAAGGAAGAGTTTGTATACGTATTTTCACAATAGACTACGGTATTTCGTATAGAAAACGTTTCTCTGCCGTTTAACACCTTTTTTCTGTTTATTTGTTTTTATTAGCGCGAAGGAATCTAATTCTTCTAGTTTTTTTCTGAAAAACTAACAATCGATCGTTTATTTTGTGCAATTCTGGAATGAATTTTTTAAACGGTTGGTTGTGTAATGCCTGTGTTAACAAAATCAAGTTGAAAAGTTAAATGAACGTTCGATCTCTTTAATTTAATGGGTTTGATTTTTTTTACTTTTTTGCACAAAAATCGAAAGTTAGGCTATTAAGTCGATATATTGCAAATTGCCACAGGCAATATATATTGTTAATAATTTGAGTTCCAATCACTCAAAAAGTTAGCAACATTCCTGCATGCAAATGTATGCCTTTCAACGCATTACAAATACAGTCTCAATGCTTTCGTAAATATTTTAATTTAGTACGTATAATATACTGGCACAATCTTATACAACTTTAAATTGTAACAAAATTAAGTAGATAAAGGCCAACATGGTAAGACGGAATTTAGTATTGAATTTAATAAGATTTTGAAAGATAAGTTAATGTTTGGCGCTTAAGATACAATATTGTTTATTAAGTTAATAAAATCTTTAATATTTATATTTTTTAAATATTTCATTAACTGCATATTAAAAAATCTTTTTGATACAATAAAATTTGAAATTTAGAATTATGGTGTCGCACACATCATATTGATAACATTTGAGTATATATTAATACCATTTGAGAATTCTGATGGTTTCAATTGAATGGAGTGTTTCTTTGTATTGACGCAATCTAAAAAACATGATTAGTAAATTATAATTTGAATTTCTTCAGAATTAATGACTATACAGCACATATCAATAATCGAATTACATAATTCCACACGAATTTGCACATTATTTAACATCCCGACACTAAACTTACAACTGAAAAATACTGAAACGACTAAATTAGTTAATTAAGCATTAAATCCTGCACATCCTTGCTAATTAAGCAGACATCACGTCAGCATTCCCGATCGCACCACGAAATTCCCTCCCACAAAATTCTCTTCCTGCATCCTCTTCCTCTTTCCCATCCCTCTTTCCTTTCTCACGCGCGCACCGGCTCGTTGTGCGCGCGAGCGAAAGAAAAGAAGAGAAAAGAAAGGAAAAATAAAGAATCAGCCGCAGCGGCGAGGCTCTAATGAGATGCGTTCCTTTGCCCGCAGTCTCCGTACGGAATGCACCCGGCGCCGCCTCCGCCACCACCAGGGAAATTCGCCGGTGGCTTCCTGACCGCTCCTCCGATACCGGCGGCCGCTGCTGCCTACGGCATCGTGCCAGCCCACGTGGCCTACCCAGCCAGGCCGCAAATCGTAAGTCACGACGTTCAACAGTCTACGGCTCCTTCCGAGCTAATTAAGCGTCGCCGCGCAGGCTTTTTCTGCACGCTTACCTGCCGCGCGCAGGCTTTTTTCCTCGGCCGTTCTATTGTCTGCAGTTTGTAAATTGTGCGTGAGCGGCGTGGAGGAGGGACATTTTTTTGATCTTGGCCGCTGATAGGCGGATTATTAAAATTCAGTGGCAACATGCGAGATTTATCTCGCGGATCAAGTCTGGTGATTTAATGCCGCGCGTGACAATTTTCTTTGCTGTGAGTTAACGAAGGAAATATAAATTTGAGGAATCTTAAGAATTTCAAACTTTCGAAGAGAATCTTTATATGTCTCTGGGTCGTCGATTTTGTTGGAAATTTGTAATATGTTTTCTAATATTAAAATTTCCTGAAGTTAGAATAAAACCTAATGTGACTCAAACGCGTGAAGTTCTCCTTGTTAGAGTACGATTTCTTTTGAAAACGAACTTTCAAATTTTCATTTTTTTTTTAACCGAACACTATTTTATACAGTAATTTTGCTTGAAAGATTTCCTAAAAAAAGATTGTTAATTGATTCGTGAGTTTTCCCATGTTGCTAATAAGATAAAACACATCTCACCTCTTTTTTTAAAATATAATTAACACTTCGTAATCTGTACCAAAGGTTCGCGGCAAGCAACAGCACCCAGGAGCGAAGAAGCGGCGACACTCTTCGGAGCAGTCCGACAGCGGGGCGCATCGACGCTCGAGCACCAACAGCCAGCCGCACTTGTCGAGCTCATCGGACGAGAAGCAGTCGCGAAAGCCGGCCATGGCTTCGATCGGCGAGGACCGCGCGCAGCTGGACCTCTCGCGCACTTACACCGGCCTCGACAAGCGCATCTCCGAGGAGTTCATCAGCATCGCCATGGACCCCGAGAGAAAGTCCAAGGCCTCGAGCCACCACGGCAGCGAAATCGCAGCTGCGGCCAACAAATGAGATCGACCAGTTTTTCTTCCGTTCCTGGACCATTGAATTTCTGCTAAATAAGGCTGTGGATTTCCAACTGTTACATAACTTACATATATAGGTCGGAAATCTATCTGCCTGGGAGAGAATTAATTTTGCAGTTTATTGTGTCGGATGGTAGATTATGATAAATTTTCCGCTACTCTTATACGCGAATAGCTTTATGACGAAATAAGTTCGAAAATCTTTTGATATTATAAACCTATTAATATGGCCATTGTGGTTATTAATTGATTTTATAAATGTTATAGTTCTTTAAATGGTACTTTGCAAAGAAATATTTATTGAATTTTTTCGAAAGAAAAGAATTAAGAATTTATATGTAATTTATTAAAAATTACACCTAACCTTATGTTTTTTTCGTGAAAGTTACAATATTTTCATTGTCTTATATGTACTCATATAGTTTATAATCTTTTTATAAGCAGATTCTGTCAAAAATGCAGAATCAAATCCAATTAGTTTTTACAGTAAATGTAATGTACGTAATATCAAACAATAACATTTAATTTTCTATACTGTTAGAAAAAAAAATAACGAATTAACAGCAGATACTTTTTTGACAGTTAATAATAAATTTTAGAATACAATTTAACAACATTTAAGCTTCCTTTAAGCAAGTGCTGTAATTAACTGCCTAAAATTTTCATAATATAAAAATATGATACTTAATTATTTAATGAAGTAAATATTAAAAATTCCATTCTTATTAAATATTCATGATAAACAATCTATTCAGTGTGCAATAGGTGTACCAATAGGCCTAATATTCGTATATATACGAAATAAGTTGCTAGTCAGATGAAATATTTACGAATTTTTAAATTTTTGGTGCTATCGGATGTAGTATTTAAATTTTATAGTTAAATTTTGTATTTCTTCAAAATAAAAAAAAATAATGATATACTACATAAAACAGAAAAATCGTTAACTTTAGAATTTTTTCTTATTTTTCGATTAAAATTTTTGTTGAGTATGCAAAACAAAGAAATCCTGTAACAAAATTCAGTGACAGTATTAAATGAAAAAAATTTTTGATAAATCAAAAAGATATTCCCGTAACGATGTTATATATATAATATTTTTAATTTTTTAATTTTATTTCGTATTATAATATTAAGAACAAAAATTTGATTTTAAAAAGTTAAATGTTATAGTCATTTTATAAATGTAAGAGGATGAGTTTTTAATAATGTACTTAACCGAATGTGTGAATGTGTTTGAGGTCGATTAATTGTTAACATGTACATACAAAGAACAATTTTTATAATATTTTTTATGAAAAATTAAATTCAATATCTAAATTTAAGAAATACTTACTATTTTAAACTAAAATTTCGAAAAGTAAACAAAAAATTTTTATTCGGTATTTGAACAATGAAATTTATTTTGCAAAAATGATGAATAAAACAATTTTTACGTACATTAATTCATTTTACTATTTTGAATATACTTTTTGTGAATTTACTTAGAAATTAAAATCTCTTTTAAGGATTTTAAGCAATAAGTAGTATTGTGACATGATATTTAGAACATTTTGTACATATTCAAAATAATAACATACGATAATGATTTAATAAATTTTGAATAAATCTTTTAAAATCTATTTAATTTTTAATGAAAAGCATTTGATTTTGGTTCATTTGTAGTTTAAGATTGTAAACAATTCTTAGTCAACACTGTAAAATACTTATGAAAAATAAAGAATGTTTCTAAAAAAACACAAACAGTCATTGATTTTTACCTTTTTTATGTCTATACTTTTTAATTATTTTAATGTACATCTGTGTTTGTTACATACTAACTTCAAATCCCTTATTAAAAAATTCCACCCGATATTATCGATCTCGAATGATTTCGACAATCTCGAATAGTTTCGAAATCATCAGCTGATAGAGTAGAGATGTTCTTTAGCGACTAGTTTGATTCCAGCGCGCGTTGCTCGCCGATATTCGCATTTCGTTATTCGATTTTTTTTATAGTTCGATAAAATCAAGCGATAATTCGATATCCTCGGCTCGAGGTTGATAAATACTCGAAAACCAAACGAATCTCGCGTGGGATTTTTATAAGAAAGAAAAACAACAGTTGAATAACGAACGCGAAATATCAGCGCGCGGAGCGCGCCCATCTATCCTAGATCCTTTATTTAAATTTATTTAAAAATTACATGCGATAATATCGATCTCGAGTGAGAATCTCGAAAGTTTCGAGATTATTGTGCGTGAAGCCGCGTCGCGCTAGCGTATAATGACGACTAGCGTTCGAGGTGCGCGCTACGCGCGCATGTAACGTTTACTTTACTACTTGATCTTAGTTATTAAAAGAAAAAAGGAAATTATTATGTTCTAAAAATCAAAGTAAAATATTTTTTTCTTTTGAATGTAATATTTATTAAATATTTTATTACATACCCCAATGGAAATAAAAAATGTAGAAAAACGTACGGAAACGTATGCGAATGTATGAAAAAATTTAAAAACATATGAAAATGTACGTTTGACTTTCATTTCGGACAATTTGTACGTTTTTGTG